>CM038110.1:3459448-3574465 GCA_001642375.2 Mentha longifolia | reverse complement strand
TTTTGTATCTTGAAGCCTCAGTTAGTGTACTGACTACTGCAAATAGATGATTAATTGGGCAAGATGGCAAGGTCGATATATGTTGATTGATTTAAATCCTGTTGTTCATTGGTGTGCTGATGGCTCGATTAAAAATCTGATGTTTTCTGGTTTTCTTTCAGTCCCTAGAAATTTTAGGTTGCTGGAGGAACTTGAACGTGGAGAGAAGGGAATTGGGGACGGGACTGTGAGCTATGGAATGGACGATGGAGATGATATTTACATGCGTTCGTGGACAGGAACTATCATTGGTCCACACAATGTAAGCATCCTCTCTATCCAGATGATCGCAGTTTGTGGTAATAAAGTCTCGATGGGCATATCTTTGTATGAAGTTCTGATGTGTTCACATGCTGATAGTTACCTCTCTACCTCTCTGCTAAATTTTGCTAGAATTAAGCCATGTTAACTGTTTTCTGTGTCTGTCAATTCTCAGAATGGTTTTATGCAGCAATTGCTCACAAATCACAATGGCTTGATTGGACATGTCAAGATGTTGATGTTGAACTTATTTTGGTTCCTTAGTAACTTTGTATTTTAGGTGATGTCTGTGCTGAGGACGATGTTCCCTTGGCATAACTTTATACTTTAGAATGTGTAACAGCTGCATCTCTAATGGGACTGTGAACATTTCTTTCAGTTGACAATTTCTGTTAACTCTACATTAATATGTTGCATTCTTCTTTTTCAGTCCGTACATGAAGGACGTATATACCAGCTGAAGCTATTCTGCGACAAAGATTATCCAGAGAAGCCTCCCACTGTTCGTTTCCATTCCCGGGTTAACATGACTTGTGTAAACCATGAAACTGGGGTGGTATGAACTATAACCTTGTTTCTATCTTGAACTTCTAGTTTTTTGAGTAATACATGTTCTGTCGTTTTCAGCTACTGAATGTAAATCGAATCTTCTCCCTTTTGTGCTATATATACTTTGAACCATTACACCTCTCTCTCTCTAATTTCAATAGATAAAGGAATAATTCATTTCACTTGCACTGGACCTTCATATAGTGTTCTAATATCAAAATTAACATTGGCATTTGAAGTATATGTTGAATGATTCACATTTTATTTATTTTTTCAAATTAAATTAGACAAAACATGTTTATACTTGTTACTGGATCACTATGAAACAGCCTATTTCCCCCATCAAAGCAATGGTTGCTCTAGAATTGAAATGGAAAATCCCCCTCGCATTCCACTTCCATATATGTGCTCTCTAGAATAATTTCAAAATATTTCATGCTTATTTCATTTTCAGAATTGAATATCCTCAAACGTCTGTCAATGAAGCTAAATGTAACAGACAGCTCAAACCTAGTCAATCTACAGTTTTCCTATGAGTAATAGTTTGATCTGTTCACCAACGCACCACATGTTTAGCAGAATTCTAGGAGTCTTTTGTTCTGCAGTGATGATTACTTTCATGTTCTGCACTTACCTGTCTTTCGAGTGATTATTCTTTCTGTTGGTGTGAGATATGCATGTGAAATAATCTTGTGATGTTTATTTCTTCTAGGTGGAACCAAAGAAATTCTCGCTTCTATCAAATTGGCAGAGGGAGTACACGATGGAAGACATACTCACGCAGCTAAAGAAAGAAATGGCAGCTACTCACAACCGTAAGCTGGTCCAGCCTCCTGAAGGAACCTATTTCTAGTGTAAAGATATAAAAGTCCAATTGAAGAAAGTCTGATTTTATAGTTCAAATTGTTTTTGAGTAACTTTTGGTGTCAAGATGAAAAGAGGAATGATGCCCCCTCCTATGAATTCTCTTGGTTCCCTAATATCTTTTTCTGTTGTACTTCTTGTGTACTATGTTGGGATATTTGGTTGATGTGATTTTATTTGTGTGATAATCATTTAGAACATACCAAAATCTCCTTACCTATTTTCTTAAGTTTCATATTAATTGTTCCAAGATAGTTCATCTTTGGTTCTTTTTATATCATTGGATGATTCACAGGTGTATTATTTTTAGTTTACTTATGCTTATGATTAAGGCTAATCATATTATTTTGAAGTTTCTGGTGCCACTGTGTGTGTATTAAAGTAATTTTGTTATCCATATTTGATGGCTATTAATAATGTTATGCATACTATTTATTATATCAATGTTCATTTATTTGGAGATATTCGTGATTATATTTTTCTTGAGAAAAATACTATCAAGAAAATATAATAGATAATGTACCAAAAATAATTCCCCGAAAGTCGGTACAGTTATTTCTCATACTAGGTTAAATATATTATATTATTTTTTTGTTGTAATATTAAAATTAGGGGCAAACCATTAAATACCCATTTCCACATGAGGAAATCAAAATATACTCACTCTTTTTAATTTGCTAGTCAAATACCCATTTTTTGTCATTCTTCCAAAAATACCCCCAATTTTGTCATTTTATGCACATGCACACACTCTCTCTTCTCTCATTTTCTTTCTCTTTTTCCGTTCTCTTTTTTCTTTCTTGCTGATGCGTTCTTTTATTTCTTTTTTTCTGTTTTCATTTTTTTCTTTTGTCTTTTTTGTGTTTATTTTTCTTTTCTTTTTTGTTTTTCTTTTTTCTTTCTATTTTGTGTTTTTTTTCTTTATCCGTTTTTTTCAGTTTTTTTTTTCTTTTTCATTGTTTTTCTTTTTTCTTTCTATTTTGTCTTTTTATTTGTCATTTGTTTTTCCAGGTTTTTTTTTACATTTTCCTTTTTTTCATTTTTTTCTTCATTTTTGTTTTTTCAGCTATTTTTTTTTCATTTTTCTTTTCCTTTTTGTTCATTTTTTTGTTTTGTTTTCAGCTCTTTTTTTTTCCTTTTCTTTTTCCTTTCCTTTTTCTTTTTTTTTCGTTTTTTTTTTCATTTTTTTTTCATTTTTTTTTTCTTTATTTTTGTTTTTCAGCTTTTTTTTTTCATTTTCTTTTCCTTTTGTTCATTTTTTTGTTTTGTTTTGGTCTTTTTTTCCTTTTTCTTTTTCCTTTCCTTTTTTTTTTTTTCATTTTTTTCTAGTCTTTCTTTTATTTTTTTCAGTACAAGTATATGGTGATCGGTACGAATATCAGTCAATTCATACCGATTATCTATAATATAGTACGATTTACATAATTAAGCATGAAACTATTGGTACGAATATCGATTAATTCGTACCAATTACCTATGATTATCGGTACGAATATCGGTCAATTCATACCGAGAATCTAACATAAAAAATCAAAAACTACCCACCCCTTGGCGAAAATCGTACCAAAATCAAAAACTACCGATTATCTAACATAAAAAATCAAAAAATATCGGTCAATTCGTACCCGATTATCAGTACGAATATCGATTAATTCGTACCCGATTGCTGATGATTATCGGTATGAATATCGGTCAATTCGTACCGATTACTATGATTATCGGTATGAATATCGGTCAATTCGTACCGATTACCTATAATGTAGTACGAATTTAAGGACAACAATAAATTTTTATATTTCTATCTGTACGAATATTGTTCAATTCGTACCGATTATCAACATATATTGAAATACATCTCCCAAAATCAAAAATAACAAACTTCAAAAAATCTCAACCCACACAATCAGAAATAAGTTAGTATATTTAAATACTGTCATAAGTAATATTGAAATTTACATCAGGAAACAATAAAAAAAAACAATTCGTAACACCACAACTATATAAGTACGAAATAATGTAAATCGTTCCATGCAGTCTAGACGGGTACGATATTACATAATTCGTACCGGAAAACTGAAAACAGAATAAAATTCAAAAAACGAAAAGTAACCTCCATGGCAACAAAACGCATAAACAAACTGTCGAGCCAAGTAAATTCAGCAACCTTATTTGCATTCACTGCTCCGATCACAATCATCAACAAATAATTTCAATCTGAAAAATCAACCCAAACACCAAATTCAGCAATGGTTCAAATTCAAATTAAATTGAAATCCCGCCTCCATTTTCATAATCAAATTGAAGAAGATGGAGGGATAAAAAAGCTTACAGGAGCTTGATTTGTTCAGCCTCCAACTGGAAGAAGCCCTCGCCGCCTCCCCTGGTGGCGGCGCAGTGTCGCCAAGCGACGACCTCGCCGGATGCGAACAAGAGATGCACCGATCTGAGCGGTGGAGGAGCTGCGAGCGTGGCAGCAGTTCACGAGTCGACGACGGGCGACACTCGGCTAGTGTTGTGGCGGCGCCGGAACTTGACGGGACTGCCGCTTCATCCATCCACCTCCGTCGACTGTGACCTCTATCAAGAGAGAAGGCTGCAGCAAATTCGGAGGAGAGAGAAGATGAAGAGAGCAGCGGCGGTGTCGCCGGTGGAGTGGAGGGGGGTCGGAGCTGTGATTTGGGGCTTGGGAATGGAGGGAGAGAGGAAGAGAGACGAGAGAGAGAGGATGAGGAAGAGAGGAGAATGAGGGGGCGGGGGCAGGCTGGAGAAGATTGAGAAAGAGGCGGAGAGGGCGGCAATGGTGTCGCCGGTGAAGGAGTAGCGGAGAAGGCTGCAGCAGATCCGGACGGCCAGAGGGAGAGATGAGGCGAGAGAAAGCGAGAATGAGTGAGAATGGGAGACGTAAGAGGGAGAGAGAGCTGTAGATATTGTTGAAATTAAAGTAGGAGAAAAATAAGGGAATAAGGGGTAACTTAGTCCCTTTCTAAAATATTGGGTATTTTAGTTGTAAATTAAATTTGGTGGGTATTTTTTGATTTTGGTATCTTAAGGTGGGTAGAACACCCTATTTCCTCTTAAAATTATTATTATTATGGCTCGATGGGCTAGCTGGAAAATTAAGGAGTCATGGTTGGGGCCGAAATATTTTATTCCGAAAAAAGTTTATCCCGACTAGCCCGAAACGAAAATAGCCCGACTCTGATAATGACCCGAAAATTGAGGAGTTATGGTTATGATTGAAAATTTTTAGTCGAAAAAGGGTAATTTATAATTTAATTGCCAAATTATTTAACTTTTCACAATTGTGTTCCAAATTATACGAAGTAACAATTAAATGTCCAAGCTATCAACATTTTTACAATTGTGTTCTATACCTTAATTTTCAATGACAAAAAATACCCGTGGACGAGCCGAAAATAGAATTGGACATTATAGAACACAAAAGAAATGATGAGTTATTTATTCATATCTCAGTTTCGGCTCGCTCACGAGTGTTTATCATCGTCGAAAATTAAGTATAGAACACAATTGTAAAAATATTTATAATTTGGACATTTAATTGCTATTTTGTATAGTTTGAAACACAATTATGAAAAATTAAATAGTTTGATAATGACCCTAAAAATAGCCCTAATTATTAGTATAGGGCCATGAACTTTTTGGCCGACGTACACTCCGAGTCACGTGCCGCAAGCGCGTGGCTCCACGCTGCCGAATAGGTGAGGTACAGCAATTTCGAATCAATTCGAAACTCAAACTCACTTGGTTTCCCAACTCATTAAAAAGGCGGAAAATCGTTATAAATACATCAGAATCCCTCTTCCCAGAGTTTCGATTAAATTAATTTCTTTCCCGATTGCGAATTTAATTAAAATTAAAAAAAAGAGGAGGAAAAGAGAATCCGGCCATGTACTTCCATTCGTGTATACGAACACCTATAGATACGCGTATACAGCGGTGATATCTATATTATTTCCGCCGAATTTCGAAGGCTTCGTTCGTGTGAGTGCGTCGCAGATCTGAGTTTCTGAGGTCAGTTCGCTTTTTTTTAATCGGTTATTTTGTTTTGTGCGTTTGAAAGTAATGCGGAAATTGAGCGGTGCGGGTTTTTTGATCGATCGGTGAAGTTGATTATGATTTTTGTTTTGTTTTGTGGAGAAGATTGGCGGTTTGTTCAGTGGAATAATTGATTCTTCGTTTTTGCTGGATTTTTTTTTTTTGCTAAGGATTTGCGTGTTGTTGGATGTTTGGTTAGGAGATTATTTTGGTGAGTGTAGTGTTAGGTTAACATGTCTTCATGGTTACTGCTGCATTTGTAGGAGTATTTTTGTATTTGATGTGGAATTGTGGAAGTTGGTTAACATGTTATTGTCTCTTCAAAATTTGGAAATAGTTGGTGAGGGTACTGATCTGTTAAGATGCACTTTCAAGCTGTTTTGAGGAGCAATGTACTGTTGATAAAGTCTAATGCTGACTAACTGGAATTATGCGTAATTGCTTTTAGATAAAAAAAACAAAATTGAGATTTCTGGTACAATATTGTTGTTATGTGGATATTTTTGTAGTTCCTAATGCTGTAGACATCATATCACCATGATCTGTCGGTTTATAGAATTTTCCAGCTTCTTATGTGATTTTTTTGCAATTGAGACCTCAAATTATGTAGTCGAGTATGTTTTCTCGACAGGAGTTCTTCAAATGAAATGAGAGAAGTATCAGAAATGGTTTTAACCTACCTCAATTTAAGAACTCTAAGAAAGAGTATGGTTTTAGAAAGTGTTTATTTGAAGATTACATGGAGTGATCACTTTATATGCTCTAGATGAATCACTATATTGTTGTAGTTCCCAAGCTCATACTTGAAAGCTGCATTGTTGTTTACTACTTTCTCGAATGTGTTGGAGCTTGAAACTTAACAGATGGTCATGGTCCTATGCCGGTATGTGTGCATGCATATCCAAACACAAATCATGGAACCTTGTTATACACATGCTTCTCTCTTCTATTTCCCACCTGTGCAAATTGTTTCAGAGTTCTATTTCCACCATGATTTAATGTAGTGCCGAAATCGTATCAGGCAAGGTTTGTTCACTTCATTGGTAGTGTACCAAGATATAGGTTTTAATTGGATTTCAAGGTTCAGTTGTATTTGACGTGTTGCTGATCAATACCTCTGAATTTATCTAAATTATATGCTTCTACGTGATCATTTGAAGGCTATTCTAATTTCATACTTTCTAGGTCAGTTCATATCTTGTCTGCACACTCAAAGAGATATACATGAATTTTATCTGTAGGGTTCTGGAAATACGCTCTTAAGAAGGCTAATCTTAGTGAAGCTTAAGTACTGAGAAATGGCAGATGGAGAGTCAAGTTTTTGGGGCCCTGTGACATCCTCACACGAGTGGTGTGAGCTCAACTACGCCCACTCTTCCTATATAGCTGAATTTTTCAACACCATATCTAATGTTCCATGCATCCTCTTAGCACTCATTGGTCTTGTTAATTCACTGAGACAGCGATTTGAGAAAAGGTTCAGCATCCTTCATATATCAAACATGATACTTGCCATTGGCAGTATGCTATATCATGCCACATTGCAGCGACTGTGAGTTCTTTACTTTGCGTCCTTGTATTTCTGCTTTCCTATAATCAAATTGACTCCGTGTCTTGAGGTTATGATGACATTAAGTACCTATACAGTAAATCTTGTTGCAGCGTGGAATCTCAACATGTTACCAGTTCCCATGAAATTGCAGATTTTAGCTGTCTCATGTTTTGTTATAAATGGCTCTATTTCTGATATATTTGGATTTGTTTGAATTTGTTCAGGCAGCAGCAAGGGGACGAAACACCTATGGTGTGGGAAATGCTCCTTTACATCTACATTCTCTACTCTCCTGACTGGCACTATCGAAGTACCATGCCCACATTTCTGTTTCTGTACGGCGCACTATTTGCAGTCGCACACTCACAAGTTCGCTTCCACATCGGTTTCAAGGTGCACTACGCACTCCTCTGTCTCCTCTGCATCCCTAGAATGTACAAATATTACATTCACACAGAAGACAAAGCAGCTAAGCGTTTGGCAAAGCTCTATGTAGCCTCTCTTCTGATGGGAACCATTTGCTGGCTAGTCGACCGTCTCCTCTGCAGGCAAATTTCCGTGTGGCACTTCAATCCACAAGGCCATGCCCTGTGGCATGTCTTGATGGGTTTCAACTCATACTTTGCCAACACCTTTTTGATGTACTGTCGAGCTCAGCAACGAGGGTGGGTCCCGAAGGTAGAGCACTTTTTGGGTATTTTCCCGTATGTGAAGATCGAAAAACCGAAAGCCCAGTAGCGGATGGATGCTCTAGTTGATAGGAATGGAGATTCACTGGCGTTGCGAGCAAGCTGGGAAAAGTGGGATTCATTTTTTTGTGTTTTTTTTACTTTTTTCTATTTTTGGAAACGTGTATGTAAATGATAGCTGGGAGTAAACTTAGTTTGGTTGATATTTAAATTTTGACTGTAAAATTAGCGTTTTGTGAGGTAGCGTATTCTTAGACTCCCCAATCAAGAAAAAACCACGCCACGCCACGCCGCGAACTAGGTGCTATTTATCGAGTTTTCGATCTTTTCTCTACATTGGTGGTTATCTACTTATGTTTATAGATTACTTGATATGCCAGGGGAAGGTAGTAATCTGTTCTAACTTGATACTTTATGTACTTTTGAGTTTCATCAATTTAGATTGAATAGAGAATTGAATCTTCATTTTTTCTGTCATATTTTTTACGTTCACGAAGAGTGCGATGCTCTTTCCATTTTGGGTTTTTCTATAATGTCATGATAGGATAGTTTATGAATTTAAACATCAATATATGAAAAATTCATAGTTCCGGTAACATGATTGTATATTATCGTTTAAAAAAAAAATACAAATCATGCACACATCAGGCCATTATATAATTTAGTATATCTGAGGTCGAGACTAATATTTTGTTCCTATCGATACAAGTATACAGCTTTTAATTCTACTGTAAAACTAATGAAATCTGTCAAAAAATCCTTATTGCAGTTATGCTTCCTCTTGAAAGAATAACCACAAAGAATTCTGTACTCAGAGGTATTGAAGTGTGTATATTTACCACACAATTGTATCTCGACAGCAGCAAACTGAAAGAAGCATGGTCTTCCGTAAATCGAGCTTCGAGCATCATTGGCCGGTAAGTGGGCAGTCGAACCTTCTGCTATAGTGACCATGGTTTTTCACTGATGGCAACGGAACACTTGCACCGAAAGTTAATAACCAAAACAGGAATTCTTACTGTTTTGGCACTACAACTGCCAGTCTCAGATTACCCAGCTGGCACAATCTGGCTGGGTTTTTGTACACCGTGACTCTTGCCATGTTGTCGTCTGTCAAAACGACATGCGCAATGCTGAAAGCTTCACCTTTCTCAATCGCGAATTGCCACTCTCTGATTGATATAAGAAACCAATTCTTCCTTCCGTATCTTGTGGCTTTTACTTCGATATATTCAGTGTCGTCTTCATCATCACCCTCCAATAGAATATCATAAGGCAGTCCAGTTTCATTAGCTTCATTCACCCATTTCACAGACCTATCGCCAGCTTCTTCTGCCCCCATGAAATATTTGAAGGCAACAAACTCTCCTAATCTCCCTGTGAGCAATGCCTGCTGAGCATGTACCTCATCCTTCTCACCATTAATTGACGGACCGAAATCAGGTCTATCAAAATCAAATTCTGCTACTGCATTCAAGTTGGATTCCATCAAGTTGCTTGGTAGATTAGACGGCAATTCTTGAACCTCTGCCACAGCTAGGACTGCTCCCAGACATGTAGAATCAACCTTGATGTCAATCTGATCACTGCTAATATCATTAAGAGTAATATCTTTACTTTCAAGACTATTCTGTGTATGATCGCCCTCTTGCAGTTGCAGACTGCTTGATCCTGGTGTTTTCGAGAGAGATACACAAACAGAGTCAAAACCAGGCGCGGTTTTCCAGTCAACAGGTGGCCAGTCTGAGGACTTGAGACCAGGTTTGCGTTTTTTTCTCGAAGAGCTCGAACCGCCCACCTTCATTGAATCAGAAGCTGTGGGTATGTCGTTGATCTCGATCAATGATGAGACGGATTGAAGAGACCACCTAGATTCCTCAACTGGGAGCTTTGGCATCTTCTGGCTGTTTAAAATGAAAAATTCTGTTTGCTCCTCACTTGCTCCTGATTCAGCCATGATCCTGATCATGTGAAGGAAATTCGCGACGTGCAGTTGAGGAGTTCCGTCAAAAAATAAACAAGATAGCTCTAAAAATATTGAGTGGGAGTCCGATTCCTTAGAGCAGTACAAGATGTTTTCCTGCAAACAAAAAATCGGGAAAAAAAATTACTGAGAGAACACGAAGCAATCCATCATTGAGGATACATTTCAGAGATTAAGTACCTGCAGAAGGCAGTTACACTGGTTCCTTTTCTTTGATGTAATGTCCCATTTCTTTATCTTGTACCGATAAAACAACTCCCCAACAACCACCACCTTCAGATTTTTTAGATTCTCAAAACAAGACTGCTTAATTTGGAGATATTTGTCTGGGTGTGCATTGAAGATGTAGCGCTGAGCATACGGAAGAGCCCAAATCACCAGCAAAGAAATGGAACTACTATCGACTTCAGCACAACTGGGGATAACCTCACGAGATACAATCTGCCAAAGAAAGAAAGTTTCTTGACACTAAGAATGACAAGAAAACATCTGCACTTATAGCCTCATCAATATTTGTTACAGACTAGATATAGTCAATTGGTCTAAGTATTAGAATGTCTATCATAATGAAGGCAGTTTCCTTTAGCAACAGAATAATACTTCTTTTAGAACCATTAAAACTAACTAAGCTGCTTTGCATCATTCTCATAATCATAGCTAGAGAGAGAATTTGAAATGTGAAAACAGAAGGTTTCAACAAAGACATATCCGGAGGTATCAGAAGAAAAAAAAATCAACCAAGAAAATAGCAATTATAGCGATTTCTTCTCATCAAATCATGAAAATGTATCTATGCCAAAGTTGCCTTTTCTACCTGATGCATGAATCTATAGGATCTTCCATGATAGAAAGGTTTTAATTGTGAAAAAGATATTTTCGTAATAGATCTAAAAATAATCGTTGAATCACAGCAGCGACGCCTTCAATACAATTTGTCTAAATGGATTAAGTTCCAAATCATAGTTAAAGTGCATTAAGATTCAAAATTATATGAATAAAATGAAATTTTCAATAACATGATGATGCCAAAAGGGCTAAAAGAGACTGAAATGAGTATGGGCCCAGTGTAATAATAAATAAATAAAATAAAATGTGTGAAAAAGATATTGGGAAAATTATAAAATTCAAAACATGAAAGTTTCGACAAAAAGTGATGGCAGATTAATTCAACCAACATATTATTCATGTCCGCCGGAAAAGAAAAAAAAAACATATTTCTAAATTTAATGAAGATAAAATTGTGCAGTGACTGAAAAATCCAACGAAGCAGAAAATGACCCAACTCTCTAGACCTTACTATGCAAGTGAGGTGACACTAATTAAATCAATATCAAATCATATACATATATAAATCAGAAAATAATGGAATCAACGAGAGAAATATAAAGCAACTGAAATATCACTTAATTGGCAAATATTAAGGCAAACACTACTTAAAAATGAGATTATAAAATTTAGAAAAATGTAGAATAAAGGAAGAAATGACAATGAAAAATAGATATCGTAAAAGAAGATAAAAAAAGAAAAACACAATGAATGGAGGGGGAATGTATAAAAATTCTGCTGATTAAGAAAGACTGATGCTGGTGCTTCTATTACACAATGACTTCCACATATTTTTCTATTCCAAATTACAAGCAGAACCTTATCCTCATCTCTCCCCCTCCAAAAAACAAAAACAAAATACACTTCCAACCTTTTATGTGAGTGAACACCCAAATAAACTTATTTTTAGATACTAAAGGATAAAAAACTAGGGTCTTGTAGACAAAAGGACAAAGGTCGACCAACAGTGAATAGGCCTCTTTTATCTTAATGTGAAATCAGGACTGACAATAACGAAAAAGGTAACAAATACAAGAGGAGATTGAAAAATATACAGATTCTATAAACAAATAAAATAAGTTAAAAATACTTGATGAGATGAATAAAAAAAGGATATTTAAATTTGATAGAAATTTATAGTTTTAAACTGTAAAACAAGTCTATCAATCAAACTTAACTGAGCATCAATCATATAAGACGCCAATAGACACTTAAATATGCATATTAAAATTTGAAATAAAAAAGATCCATAAAAAGTCTAAATAGAGAAATATTGAATTGAAACAAATATGATAAGCAATAAAAATGAAAACCAATAGAATTATTAAGCTAATAAAATCCAGAAACATGTAATTAAATATTCAAACAATTAGGGAGATTAAAGAGAGGTTTTCTATGAGAGAGAGGTAGAAAACAAAGTCCAAACAAGACAAAAGCCAACAAAAGAGCAAAAGAGAACAAGGCATCAATTCAACTTCCCTTTATCAGATATTAAAGAAAGGATCAAAATAAAAGTTAACTGGAGGCCATATATGCTGTGTGTGTGTGTAAAATAACATCAATTATTAAACATTAAAGTAGCAACAGCGGTAAAAGTGTACATATCAAGGACATTAACTGATGGATATGACAATACGTTGGCCCAGTTGCACGTGGCAGGTTCAAGAATGTCAAGAAAATGACTGTACCCCACCATAGTATAGATAACAAAAATATAATGGAATAGTAAGCATAATCACACCTCTGTATGCGCAGAATACGTTCCAATAGCTAATGTAAAGATAAGCATCAACTAGACTAACATTTTTGGGGATTATACTAATGCAAACACAAAAATATCAAGCAGCAAAATGGATGTAATGTTTATCACTCACTCCACTCAAAATCCATAGTAAGCTTCTCATTCAAGCAAGTGTTGATAATTGAAATATCAATCTAATGAAAAAATAGTGGACTGAGAAATTGAGATACCAGTTTATCTTACGATAGAAATAGTTGAATTGACAGCAGAACATTGTAAGACGCAATCTCAGAGAGAGAGAGAGAGAGAGGACCTCAGAGAGGACTGGAATTCCTAGTCCTTGCACAACAGCTGAGACCTTTCCTGGTAGCATCTGATTGTCTTCAAGAGCGGAATCCTTGAAACACAGGAAGTCAACACCATCAAGATATCTGAATTGTTTTCGTAACGGAGTAGAATCAGACCAACAGACAAGACCAAATGACGAGTGTAGAGAAACCCATTTATCTTGTCTAGTAGGAAGCACAGTACATTCCTTTTTCAGGAGATTTTCTTTCAGAAACTCAATATCTTCAGAACTTATTGATCCGGATTTCAATGCAGCATCCCAGATGGAGAATACCTCAAAAACCTATCACATAATTCAAATAAAAACAAGCTAAGATTTCTAGGTGACAAAATATCCAGGATTAATTTGAGGCTCACTTACCGTCTTTGCACCCTCATGAGGCAAAGTGATGGCAGGTAAATCCAGCAAAATCTGAAGGTAGCTGCGAAATGGAGGAGCTTCATCCACTCCACATTCATTCACAAAAAAATCATGAAGATGCGGGTAGAAGCTTTGCAACATTTTTCTCCGATGATTATTTGGTAGTATTGAAACACATTCAGGGTGATCTGATTTTGCTAGGTCTACTGGACTAATAATATCGTGCCAATAAACATCCTGAGGAGACATAAGAGAACCCACTAAAGCATCCTCATCTGAATAGCTAGATGTATCGGGAACAAAAATGAAAGGTCCGGATTGTAATTCCTCCATAACTTTGGTCTTTGAATGAGCCATTTCCTTCCAGATGTACGCATAGAAGTTGGACATCTGTGATACACTGGCAAAACAAGAGAAAATAAATCGATATTTGCAAAGCCACTCTGTGGGTAATCCTCACAGAAAGTAGTAAAAGTACTTTCTAAGAACTGCTGATGCATTTACAATCTTCTATGCAAAGTTTATGTGGAGTGATGGTTTGTTGTGTTATCAGAACAAAAAAGGAAACTACATCATCCTAAATAACAATAGTAATAGTAATAAAGTAGCAGAATCGTGGTAGAGGGAAAAACTTCAAAAACGGAACAACTTTTTTCAGGAAGTGAAGTTTTAACAACTATTGATCATGATAAGTCTAGAATGGTTTATTATGAAAAAGTATACCTAGCCTTGAAATGAGACCCAGACTCTCTCCATAGTCTAAGAACAGATAGAGCATTATCAATCGTAACTTCAGTTTTTAATCCAATATCAGTGAGCAACTTTGTACTTGTCACCTGTTTCAAATGGAAAGAGTTGCATTACTTTCGTAGCATAGTACATACTGTAACAAACAGACCAACACTTGTCAGTTGGATCCTTGAGTTGAAATACTTAAATGAATACAAATTTGATTCCACTATAGGACATATTAGGTGCAACATCTTAAACCAACTAAGCCACGATTTTCAAGAATCCATGCTGCACAAGATTCACATATTCACAAAATAAGTTTAATAATCATAACCCTGAAGTCACTAAACAAACAGTTCAAATTTCATAGTAATGATTTTCAGAGAAACAACACTTCTTGATTTCAACTTTTCAAATAAAGTTGGCAAACCATCATTATAGTACAAAAAGTATCAAGATAATATATAGAACAAGTGAAACCGCATCTTAAATATAATACTCCTTTGGTCAAAATAACTTCACGATCGAGCAAAATAACTAACAGCAACTAGAAACTTTGGTCAAAATAATTTCAGAGCAGAGAAAGAAACACGAGAGACTGATGCAAACAGAGAAGCTAAAGCGAACAGTTTTACATGAACAGAAAACAAGAACAGGTAAAAGCATACACATGTTTCTAACTTAAAATCATGATTGAAACATGAAACACCTCAAACTTTTAGAAACTAACTAACCTTCGGAACGGTACAAGGAGCATTAAGACCGAAAATCGAATTTATTGCCACAGAATCATGAAAGAGATCTTTAGGGAAATGAAGCTTGTTGTTGATATTTGATGCTATCCATGGGATATTTTGGAGTGTGCATATAAGTGAGGATTTGAACGGTTTGTGTTCCCCAGTTGTATCTTTGTGATAACCAGCAGCCTTGTCGCTGTAGTATTCATCCCAAAATTTATCAAGAATCTCTAAGAGATATACAGCCTTTTCCCTATCGTCTCTAGAAGATATCCAGGATAATATGTGAAACAACTCCTGAGAATCCCAATTTTTAGCAACTGAATCAATGGACATCATCTCTTTAGGTAGCACTACATCCTCAGAAGTAATAAGAGATGTTCCAGGAGCACTATTTCCAGCTTCAACTACCTGAACAAAATCAGTTACTCCAATTTCCTTAAAAAAACTCCTCCACTTATGTACTCCGCCAGAGATGGATTTGGTGATTGGATGTCTAACGTAGGCAGTATCTACTTCATACCATTTAATACCAGTCCCGTTAATTATCCTATCCACATCGATAGAATTTCCATACTCTTCATTGAAATGAATAGCCACCTCCTTGGGTCGTTTGAATCCAATATTTGTCAGGATTAGAGCCTTTTCATGCAACTCGGTGATAATCCCACCCCTTTCTAGGCTACAGGTTGTACAACTTGATTGTAAGTGGAACATGGCAAAGGCAAGGTACTCAGTCATCAATTCTTCCTGCCCCAATGAATTTTTGTCATCGGATAAAGCTGGCAGAATTTGCAACTTTACAATGTCATGAATGGAGAGCTGCTGAACTCCAACTTTATAAAGCATTCTTGCAGCATTCTCTGTAATTGATGTGTCGGAGCATGAACCATTAATGGTGGAAGTTGCAGCCAAAAGGCTGGGGTGAACAATCCGCAATTTAGCATACAATGTTGGGAATGTCTTAAGAAGATACTCATCATAGCCAACAGAGTCATAATGCAACCAAATAGTGCCCTCATCCACAGAGCTGTAATTACCATCTGAAAGAGGGATAAATGGAGTTTTCTGAAGGTCAAATATGAAATCAGATTCACTCTCATTACTTGAGGGAGTTTGCATAAAAGGCTGAGATGGCATCACATATATGGTGCTGAGCCAAGATGCTAACCAACAGAAACCCATTGACTTTAACCTGTCTTTTGAGCGGCACAGAGAAGACATAAACTTAAGCAAAATAGTTGGTCCAAAATCCTCAACACCCAGAGCCTTAGCTAATGAATCTGAGAGAGCAATATCCTTATTCAAGAATCCCAGACCAAGAAGCTCATGAAGCAAACTATCAGGTAGTAAAGAACGTGTCTGGTCAGACCAATTCCTCATAACCTTGCAAGGAGGAACCCATTTTTCTTCATCACCATCCAGAAGCAAGCAATCTGACATGCGTAGTTTGGAAATAATCCTTCGTGGTAGGCTAGAAAAAAACCCATGTACTTCACCCACAAGAGGAACAAAACTCATAAATACTGTAATAGCTTTTGCTGGAGTGTTTTTATAACAAGGAAGCGAACAAAAAGACCTCTCAGCACTAACGAACAAATCAGGGAATTCTGACAGTAACCACTGGTTCCACGGACTATTTCCATCAACTTCCTCTCTGGAAGAAGGCAAAACAAAATCTCCTTGGAGAATAAACGTAAGTCCATATGTCCTAAGTGGAAGAAAGGAGAAAACTGGCTGTTGATCCAACACCGGGACATATCCTTCTTCACTTGTCTCTTTTAATGTAAAAGCTACAGAAATTTCTGTTGTTTGCACATCAGATCGAATTATGTCAGCCTTTAATTTCTTGGATGCTACAAACCAGGTCATCCTTTGATTACCCAGTGCAACCTCTACTATGCCATTTCCTATAACTTCTTTCCTCATAACACTGAATTTATCATCAACTAAGTTTTTGAACTTAATACATCGAAGCCGATGAAGAAATAGTAGCAATGAAGGATGAAGATCTGAGAACATAGATAAAATGTTGTTCATGGCGAATCCTTCCAGCAAGCTTGGTCTGAAAGGTAGTACAATGCATGTCTTCCAAGAGTTTCGGACTAGGCGATCGGAACCTGTCAAGGCCAATCTCGCATAAAAATCAACATCACAAGGAGGAATTACCGTTGGCAGAACAAACCCAATCTGGCCTTCGGTTATGTCAAATTTTATATGAATACCGTTGGAATGTATTTCTGGAGCATCAGTGACCTGCATTTAGAAGGAACAAAGATATAACTGTTGCATACACTGTGGGCTACCTCAACCAACCATAAATCCCATTAAAAGTTTTCTGTTTATGCATGACAAGAAACAATGGCTTTCTATTGTAGTACTCAAAACTCTTTCAGAACCATAAACTTTAAAAAGCTCCAGAGGATAATGCGGCTTACATGTATCATGGAACAACATGAACATAGTAAGTCAAGCAAGACGTACATTTAGCTACAGCAAATAAATTTTCAAAATATAAATATGTTTGAGACTGCTGCCATATTTGTTATGCATAAAATATATAATGATTAAAAGAATTGAGTATATAGTTGGGCAAAAAAAATCAATTATGCAGCAGGCGAGATTGGCCATTTTTTTGGCATCAATCAGCAGTATCATAATGTGTTTAAGCTAACTTATTAGGTCAGAAGTAATGCAAAAGAACGTTTGTGAGACAATAGAAATTCCAGTAAATGGTACCCGGAATACTGATTTGAAACCAATGCCTTTCTTCCCAATGTATCCACTATTGACACCTTTTTTGGTTGAATTTCCAACATCGCAGAGGGCTCTGATGTTATCAAATGAAAAACCTTGTTCATTATTCAACACAACAATGCCTTTCTCCTGTAGAATGAATGTTAGAGTGGGCTCCACATTTTCTGCATATGTATTATCATCAGCATTTTGTACCTATAGACAAATCAGATAGAAAAATGTCAAAAATGAACATACAAGCATTGGTCTCCATGACAAAAGGCATCTCTTCAAGTGAAAAGCCATATAAATGTAGATAGCTAACGTGTGCTTCATGTACATTAGTACATAGTTTCCTTTATTTGATTTCTAATAACTTTTGCTGGTCAATACTACTACTTGGAGTAATATAAAGGTTAGTCATGTCATCTTAATTTTCTTCAGTAAAACATATCGTTGCATTGACAGAATGACTGAACTAGCAAGAAATGACATATCTCAGTAGCCATCAGGAAAAGACGGTTCTGCTACCACGTCCAAAATACCGATTAGAGGAGTGGAACGTGTACATACCAGCTCTAAGATGAAGTGTGAATCTTGAGAGTACAACTCTTGTGATAGACAGTGGAGAGCCCTGCCTAATCGAGCATGCTGCTTTTCCAACATGCTGCTATCAGTAGCTGAGAGACATCGATTCAGACCAAATTCCTCCTGCCTTATAGATTCAATGAAATTTGCTGGATCTTCGTCTGCAGCAGTGCAGTCTGGAACATTAGCAGAATCAGCCTCTTCACTGACTGGTTCATCTTTTACATGATCTACCTCACTGGAAACCAACATTTGACCTGAAGAAGCTAGATGTTCATGTTGGTCAATCATTGGCGATGTATTGAACTCAGGATTTACCACATCCAAACATGATGATGCAGAGGAAAATCCAGGTGTTGCAGAAGAACGAAAAGATTGGTAGTCATTAACCCATTCTAGTAATCCAAGAGATAGACCAACTTCATGAAGAATGAGACGATGCTCTATTTGCTTACATTCAGCCAAGATAGCTGCAGGAACATTGTTCACAAAAGCTTGTAACCCAGAAATCAATACATCTGCAGCTGAACTGCAAAACTCAACTGGCAGATAACTCAAACAGTCAAGTATAAACCTCGACAAAACTGGAGCTGTCCTTATTCATTACACTCCTATTACTCAAAAACTTGCTGTCAAAATTACTGGATGTACTTTTGTCAAATACTTTCTGATCTAAAGATGAATTCCCATGCATGAATGGATTTTTATTATCAAGTTCCATCTCCAAATAATTATTAATAATCACCTCAAAAGCTTTCCGAGCATGACACTTTAGAAGTGATAGAGGAGCATTTTGTTCACCGCCATATAATGCAAATAAGGACAATAATTGCACAGCTGTTTCAAAAGAAGATTCCTTAATGGAAGCTTTTAAAAAAGAGTCCACAGTAGCTGCCTGGTCCAAACGAATTACTTTCCCATCCTTGGTGACCAAACACAGCAACTCTTTGGAGTTGACCTCCTTTAACAACCATTCTACAATTGAACCAAGATATGGAGCAAACGAAATATCCCAATGCGACCACAATCTTAAATCAACCAGCATAGGGGCCTTGAGCAGGAAGTCAATAGCATCCTTGCTAGTAACTGGAGAAATAACTTCAGCTCTTACTGCATTATTATCAGCAAACATACTAATGTCTTCCATTTCCTTCTCCTTTAGACCAGATGAATCACTCATGTGGGTCAGTCTTGCTAATGGTATAGAAAACAATACAGAACTCGAAGTTAAGTGGCAACTCTTTTCTCGTAGCATAGCCAGAAAGTTTTCCTTCAGATCACTATCCACTAGTTTGAAGCATACTAAAGGAAATTGCCTAGCCAGCAATTCAGAAATGATTTGTGCGTTCACAGTTCCATTTTTGTGAAAGTTATGTAAAGCTTGTGACAGCAACACATCCAATTGAATAGGCAGCAAGTGAGCCTCCAAAGGAACATTTTCTGACAAACCACCCAGTATGGATGTTTGTAGTGCATGAGGAAACAGATGTATATATTTCTCCAGAAACACAAAATATGCTCCATAACCAAGTGACTCAAACTTGTCAGCAGAATATTGTTCAATCAGCCAATACTCACACTTGCATAGTTTCCTCAAAAAATGGAATCTAAGTTCTTGAGCACTTTTACAGGACAGAAGATCATCCCCGAAATACCCAGAAATTTCCTTAGCAATATCTTCAGCTGAAATATCTACAGAAATTAAAATTCAAAGGTGAGAAAGCAGCACATTAACCAAAAAAAGAACAGAAGTGATCAGCATTTCACAATTAATGGAGCCTCTATGCATCAAACTCAGAAAAAAACAGCAGATATAGGTTAGTTTTTTTTATCAAGTTCAGATTAAGAAAAAAATGTCATACCATATAATGTATAAACTCAGAGAAAAAAGCAGGGTGTGGCAGAGCAGATACGATTTACAATAACATCCTTTGCCAGTAGAAAGATATCCATGCAACAGTACAATTCAATGGAGCAATGACACCAACTAAAGCTGAAGTAGCAATGTAGGAGAGGAAATTTTCATTTACTAGGATGACATAATAGTTTGATTAGTAGTTGGAGGTTTCTAATTAGAATGATGCAGCAAAAACTTCACAGACAATCTGTACATGAAATTTCAATTCAAATTTAAGATGGCCCTCAATCAAATAAAATCCATGATAAACACTTAACGAACAGGATGCTAGAAAGGGAACAGTAAAAGGCTAGCCTAAAGATTATTAGAAGACTTCAGGATACCAAATCTTTTTCTCTGAACCAAAAGTACTTACCATGTTTGCATGAAAGAATTTCAGGTGCTGGAGCAGCAACATCCTTCTTAGCTGATGGGACATCAATGTTAATGTATTCATCTGAAATCTCATCTGGTTTATCGTCTACTTCTTGTAGGTTAAAAGTCAGGAAAGTATCATACATATTATCCCCTAATCCTAATTTCATACATGCTACCTGTAACAACCAGATGCTAGTAAGCCAAAGGAATTTTCAGATAAAAGAACCTTTAATAAGCATGATATAGGACCTATGGAAGTTTTTAGCGTTAATTAATTCTTAAATGAGGAAAAACATATTATAAAAGACTAATAAAGTAAGGCAACATAAACTTACAGCAGCATAGAGCAGACCAACAAATGGATATGATGTGAACATTTCTATCGCTTTCTTCTTTTTCCTTATGTTGTAAAACTGAAGCATCCTCTGAAGAACCTATTAAGGCACGAAGAAGTCAAAATTTATGTGCCACATAAGGCATCAAATCCATGGAGAAGTGAAGCTTGAAGACAGAGTCTGAGCACTGCCTGGCAGTGCATGATAGAAATTCTTTTTTATCATCAGTCATCAGTCCGAAATTCAAAAACAAGTTCAGTACTTAATTTGTAACTAACTTTTCCTGATTTTATGAGCTAAGCATGTACTGAACTTGAGGGTTTCGTCTAAAAATGAGAAAGATATCAAAATATCCCCAGGCATAGTCTACAAAGCGGTAGAGCCTAACTGACTAGGGCCAAGGAAGCCCAACTGGGGATGTTTTTTAATCAGATAATAAACTAAGCACTAAGCTCCATCATCATTTTCTGATTAAAAAATGATCATGCAAGATGCCAAAAGCAACTTGCTTTATCAGCCCTTGAGTTGGATAAGAAGTTACTTCAATATACAATTAACGATAACAATACTCAATACACTTATTTTAGGCCATTTCATTGAGCACCATTTCAAAGAAAGTTAAAAGAGAGGTTTTTTAATAGTATTAGCTAAAAAGTAGTGATTGAGAGTTGGTGAGGCCATCATTGATACACGACAAGGAGATTCAACTTTAAACAAACAAAGAAAGAAGGATAAACAAATTCAGGATAAAGGAAGTATGTTGCACAAAGGAAACCTAGAGCATGATATAATAAATGGTTCAGGAAAAAAATGATGGATGGCTGAACTCATATTCCAGGCCCAAACTGATCAAATAATTGCTCTCAGGTAACTGAAATACTTGAAAGTTTAACATGAAGAGCTCATAGCTAACACCGCTGGTTCCAAGGAAAGGAACACTACCAAAAAAGAAAGCTCAATGATAAAAAGATTATAAGAGGCTAAAACTAGAAGCGTATGCAGTTCCATATTTGAGATAAAAATGTCACCTCATCTACATCTGTATCCCGGCATGCCTCTTTCCAAGTGGTCATAAATGTCCTTAACGATTCAATGGAAAATGAATGACCCATTAGACTTTGATCGCCAGAGCCCTTAAGCTTGGCATCTGCATCAAATTTCTTCTTTCTACGCAAATTGCGAGGTAACAAAGTGCTTGAGCTCAAATTCTCATATTTTCTCTTCCCACGGGAGCGCTTATTGTCCATATCACACCTTACATCACCACCAGGTGTGTAAGAGGTAGACTCCACTTCACTTTGCAATCCCAGCCTTCTCCTTTCTTCAGTAGCTGATGGATAAGGGCAGCTACTGATATGTTCCGACCTATCATTTGGCAGTGACAAATCACAATTGCCGTCTCCATTCTTTTCATCCTGATTATCTTCATATTGATTAGCTTCACTGTCATCATCCTCTGAACTTGAGGACAAAAACCTTATGTGTTTCCCACAAAACTGGGTACTTTCTGAATAAAAAGACTCCAGACGCTGAGAAAATAAGTTGAAATGCTCATTCATTTCTTTCTTTTGTGCTGAAAAAAGTGGACGCTTTTTGCTGCTTTTCCCATCATTCTTTCTGATTTTCTCGTAACATTGTTCTAGCACAGTATCTTCCAATTTTTTTGCCTGTTTTATATGCTCAACATATACTCTGGAGACACAAGAAGAATATAACTGATTTAGAAATTAACCAAAAAAGGTTGGTCTTATTATACCAACTGCATTACTTCCCATAACAACTTGTAGCACTATTGATTTGCGAAAGTTAATATATACTATTGATTGGGTGCAGAAGTTATACTCACAAAAGCTCAATCAGACGAGTTCAATTGTGTGAAATTATAAAATAATTCGTATCAGAGTAAATCCAGTGTCTGTTTAAACCACTAAATTAAGCCCCTTCCACTACACTTTCATCCCCACTGGCCACTGATATTTGATAACTAGCAATTATCTATAAAAACCTACACTTTCTTTGCTCCTTCACATCCCCAGTCCCCACACCTCCCACCACCACACCACAGGAGTTAGAACACACTTTAATCTATTAAAATCATACTGATAGGAAGGATACTCGTATAAGTATAATGATAAAGCACTTCCAAATTCACCATAGAGAATCAGGCATCCACTAAAGCCTCCAGGGCCGTAAGCATGATATATTACAGAAATGTTATCCTATTTTATACAGGTGCCCCACAGTAGCATATCATAAATTCATAATTTAATCAGTAACAATGCTCAAGATAAGACATATCAAACTTCAACACTAGGAAAAGTAAAATAAAGATTACATACCTTAAATCTGGAATGCGCACACAAAGGTGTTCCGAGCCACTGACAGATTGCTTCTTGCAGATAAAATCCAAAAAGGTATCAACTTTATATTTTTTCTTTTTGAAAGTATCGATAAACTCACAGAGGTAAGATACTATTTCTTCTGTTATTATTCTGTGAACTTTAGTCACATTAGATCTCAGAGAAAAATAATTCCCAGCAAGTGGGTGCTGCACCAGAGGACCCAATTCCAGCTCTTCAAACTGTTTGACGCCCTCACTCTCACAAATTGCCAGTTCCAGATCATACAGCGAAGTAATTCCTCTAGCCCCAACAAAGCAGTGTATGAAAGCATTGATCTATGAGAGAATAACAAACAAAAAACAAATTATGAATTTTACACCTGATCAAGAGCTACAGACGTGGGCGGTAATTTAATTATTGTAAAACTGGAAGGTATAAGAAATTATGAATGTGCAGCAGATAAGCAAAACCAAATAACTTTGTATAAAATCCCAGATATATGAAGCTCAAAAGATAGTGTCCGAAACCGAAAGAAGTGTCAAGCAAGACGTTCACATCACCATGAAACAATTGATTTCTTTAAGGATACTCCAACCATCCTAAATTTCAGTTATCATACACACCCACACTAAAATTCGAAATATGAAAAGAGAAAACACAGCATTGAAAGGTGAAGTGTTTCTGATGCCAAGAAAGGTTCAATTTTCGCACCTTCCCTTCTCTAACCATAAGGGTTTTCAGCGAAGGCACTTGCTGCATTTGAAGACCCAAACTCTCCCACGTATCGGCTTTCACAGCCAACAAGGCTGCGTGCGAAACTTTCCACGCAGAAACATTCTTGTTCGAGTTCACTAGCTCCTTCCAAGCACTCATTGCAGCCTTATCAACTTTCTCAGCCACCTCGTTATTCACATTAACGTGCTGTTGCGGAAAATTATAACTCGGAGCTGGAAAACTGCTAATTTCAGGATTCAGCTGAACAGGGATATTAATGTTCGGAAACTGTTGATGAACCTGGTGGAAGCTGTTAGGGTTTTGGAGAAAGGGATTAAATTGAGGGAATAAATTGGGATTCTGCTGGATGAAAAGGTTGGGTATTGGGAAGAAATTAGGATTCAGGTGGACTTGCTGCTGCTGCGGCTGTTGTGGTGCGCCACGGCCGCCGCCGCCAGGGCGGAGAGGCGGCGTCTGTCCGTACATTTGAGAGGGAAGAGGGATGACGGTTTCGGTTGGAGGGAGGCGGGAGCAAGAATAATGTATTTATAGCATCTCAGAGTTTTCGCGTAAATTGCAGTTTGGCCCTCACGTTATTTGAATATTGTAAGATTACCTCTCGCCTATGCACTAATAACATATTAGCACCATAACTTATAATGTAATAGTAACATATTTGCATCGTAACTTCAATTTATGAAAGTTCATTTTAATTCATTTATTATCTTGGGATATTCTCGAATTTTAATGTAAGTTCATGAAAATTGTAATCTCCCCATCTCTCATTTCCGTGTTAAATTTCATGGGCATGGATATTTATAAAAATTTGTTAAAATAATTAATAATAAATAATCAAGTTATTATAAGTGGATAAAGAATAAAATAGCGGACCATACTGATATTTTTGTAAATATAGTATTCCACCCCTCCCCCCCAATGTCGACAGTCAACACTATTGATTATTTAGTTGATTTGATACGTATTAGATATCATATTTCTAGTTAGTTAGCGGGTTAATAATTAATCGTTGTAAATGGGTATTCCGATGTTTATCGGTCCATTATCGAGCCTAGCCCATTAGGTTTAGTATATATATATTGCCTTATTACTCTTGAAAGGGATTATGATGAATGAAAATTGAGTTATCTCTTCTTCTTCTCTCTTTATCTTCTTCTTCTTTGGAGCTCGGACTCACTCGAAGTAGTCCCCTATCTTCCACTCGTATCAATTGGTGCTTTCACTGAGAGTTCTTTGAAGATCTGATTGGAAAAAAAAAAAATGTCAAAATCTGAGATTCTTGCAGCCCTCGAAGAGCTTCGAAGATCAATCTCAGCTTCTATCGATCAATTAACGGTAGAGCTTCATCGTCCCTCTTCTAGTGTTCCTCTACACACTATCACCATCGCCGTCGATATCCCCTCTTCCACCAGATCTGAGCTTCCATAGCCAGCCAACCTTGCCTCCGCCCCCACCCAGATCTGAGCGACCGCCACCTTCAATATTCCAGCCTCCGCTGCCGCAAGTACCCCCACAGTCAATTCCACCCCAGCCCACTGTGGCGGCATCACCAGAATCGCGGCCTCTAGCCGCAGCCCCTTTCTCCGATTTGCAAAAATCTGGAAGCTTCGAAATGGTTACAGAGGCGGCACCACCAGAAGCGCTGCCTCTACCCGCAACCCCCACATCTCCTTTACGGCTCCAGACTGCTCCCTCGGCTACCGACGACCCTCTCGCGGCCAACTATGGTGAAATTCCGCCCGTCGACGATGACCCTCACGCCGTGGGGAAGAAGATGCAGTTCGTGGTGGTGAGGAGGTCTGGTTTGACAGTGCAGCGTGTTTTGACGGTTGCGCCGAATTTGGTGAGCCCTCAGATGGTGAAATTCGCCACCACTTTAAGCAGAGAAGGTATTGTTGATGTTATGGCAAATTTTCCCTCGTTCCCAGTGGAATTTCTCTCTGCCAGCCAACGGGTGTGGCTCTGCGGCGAGCCCCCACCATTTGAAGATTTTGATTTTTTGTTTCACATGTTCTTTCTAGCTCGATACTGCAAGCTTCTTGAAGAGAACTCCTTTCGGGGGAGGATTGCAGATTTCTTCTATATGTTGTTGTTTGGTGCGACTGTTTTGACTGGGATAGTACTTCTTGGAGGAATGATTCCTTATGTCTCAGAATCATTTGCTAATATAATATTCCTTAGCATTTCACTAACCTTTATGATGGTATATGTATGGAGAAAGCAGAACCCCTTCATTCATATGAGCTTTCTGGGGCTATTTACCTTCACAGCTGCCTATTTGTCATGGGTGCTTCTTGGATTTTCCGTCCTTGTTGGTGCTAGTGCTTGGGTAGATCTTCTGGGAATGATAGCTGGGCACTGCATACTATTTTCTTGAAGATGTATATCCAAGAATGACAGGGAGACGGCCCCTGAGAACTCCGGCGTTTATCAGGTCATTATTTGCCGATGAGCCCGTGGTGGCGGCCAAGCCTGCAGCCGTGAGATTCGCTGCTCCACCCGAGAACGATGCTCCTCCTCGCTGAAATTCTTTGATCAAATTTCAGATCCCTTGGCAATAGTGCTAATGACATTGGTTGTTTCATAGACTCACAACAGTTAGACATTGGTTGAATGAACTCCGAGGTGAATTTGCGGTGTCATTCCGAGCTCGAGCTTAACTTGCTCCACCTTGAGGACAAGGTGGTTTTGAAGGAGTCGGGAATGATACGTATTAGATATCATATTTCTAGTTAGTTAGCGGGTTAATAATTAATCGTTGTAAATGGGTATTCCGATGTTTATCGGTCCATTATCGAGCCTAGCCCATTAGGTTTAGTATATATATATATAGCCTTATGATGAATGAAAATTGAGTTGTCTCTTCTTCTTCTCTCTTTATCTTCTTCTTCTTTGGAGTTCGGACTCACTCGAAGTAGTCCCCTATCTTCCACTCGTATTATGATTTTAGAACTTTCTAAACGATGTATTTAAAATAAAATTTTAATTTTTTCATAGTTTGCTAGAAAAGTCAATAGTGTCAAGTAATCGTGGATAGAGAAAGTATAATTTAAAAGTTTTATAACATGAATATGAACACGTCTCAAAAAGAAAATTTCACACGGATGTGCTTGCAGGTTATGGTGTTCCAATTCAACATTCTTTTTTCTCTCTTTCTTTTTTCTCATTTAAACAAAATATCAATGTTCTTTCTGTCTTGCATAAGGATCAAAGTGGTCTACTTTGCAAGAAATGACAAATTGCACTCTCGAAAGAAGAAGAATAAGAAAAGAAAAGAAAAAAAGGAAAGGAAAGGAAAAGAATCTAGAAAATTCACAACTTCACCTGCAGCACTAATTTGAGATATTGAAAAACTGTTTCTTAATAAAAGCTATCGATACCCGGAAATTGACATTCCCTTCTACACATCTTTGTTACTGTCGACACTAGAAAAGAAGTACAAAGAAAAAAGAAAAGAAAATCTCCATAGGAACAAATCAAATGACATGTACACCCTACTTTCTTACAAGACAAAAGAAGTAAAGAACAACAAATGGAATTTTAAACCTGATGAAACATGATGATCAAACACAACTAAGAATGCTAAGCAAATGGGGGTAGCTATTTCAGCCCTGCCTAGTGAATTCTCAACTTGTTCGCGACGTAGAGGAGATGACTGATGTTTGATGATGGGTAGTTTTGGAGCAACTTCAGATTAGATGTAAAGTCGCCAGCAAGCAAACGCTTCCGTACAATAATCAGCATTGCACAACATACTCGGAGTAGAGTTTCCTGCATTTTAGAAACTTATTAGCACCAACCACATTAAAACTACATCGATCGGGGGGGGGGGGGGGGGGGGAGCATCGTAGAAGCTATATGACTCCAACTAAATAAATTTGAATCTGAGAGCACCCTTGTAGTAACCCCATAATCAGAAGATCTGACTACATATACTGCTCTAGTTTATATACAAAGAAACTGAGCAGTACAAACCCCTAAAAGGTAATAATAAACTTATTCAGAGAGATGCAAGATTACCACAGTCCTCATCAAATATACAGTTCTAGCTTTTTAGTTAAAGATGCTACCACAAATTCTAGATAAACCGTGTATCAGCACAGATCCCTCAAAAGATAATAGCAAGATTGTTTAGAGCGGTTCAACATTATCATACATCCACAAAAGGCAATCTTAATATATGAAATACTAGTCTAGGAAAGTGACCTACCTGCGGACCTTCAGGGTCACTGAGAAGGGTGTCCCAGATCAAGAGACTGTCAGAAAAATTGAACTCTTGCGTCAAAAGGAGTGTTATCCACCGAAATGCATAAAACTGGGGATTGACCTGCAAATAAAGCCAAAATTATCAACAAATGGTAAGGCGTAATATTTTCTACGAACAAACGACGAAGTACAAGACATTCTTAATTTTCTCTATGTTAGAAACAAGTTGAGCTGATATAGAATGAACAACAAACTTGATTATAGAGCATAGAGGAGTACAAGACACAGTTTCTTACTTTTGTTGTCATCTCAAGATGACGCCACAGTTCTTCATCGTGCTCCTTTAAAAGCTGCGACAATCTTGTAATGGTGGAACGGATCCCCACAACACTATTATCAAGTTGTTGAACAAAATTGTCCCGAAGTCCACTTAACAACTCCACGAAACAGAAGAACGTATCTGCTTCAGCAGAAGCCTGCAGAACTTGTGAAATGTATTAATTGTAAGAACAAAACAAATAACAATGTGAAACTACATGATTACACGCATGCATACTTACAAAAAAGAAAGATAATAATCTCAATTTACAAGTATGCTGATAGAAAGTATGTGGTCAGAATCTCAGTTGCTTCATAACAATAAGATGATATAGCTAGCAAGAGAAACTTCTTCCAGAAGCATGACTGAACAAGAAAGCAGCTTGTCATTGTGCCACAAGTTGAGAATTATGATCTTCTCCAAGACTCAAAACTTCGAGATTCCAACCGAAACTCTTCAAAATTACAGATCATGCAGATTTAGGTAACTACTACTACTACTACTATTTATAGGATGAAGTCCAAGAAAAAGAAACTGTTGGCCATCTTTACAGTAAATATTGGAAAGCGAAAAAAAAAGGCAAAACTTCAATAGATATGGGAATGCCCTCTGACCAAAAATAATTGCTAGCAAAAAGTAGGATTTGTTTACTCCTACCAAAATACAGGGATGCCCATGAATATATCACAAAAGTAACAAAGGGTCACTGATTCCAAAGGCAAGCAGGGAGCAGGAGTTCACAAAGTCAAGTGCTGAGACTGCTAGGTAGTTGGTACATAATCATCTCACTGTACTTATTCTTTTGAGGGAAGAGAAGAAGGGTAGGTGAGTCATTGCATGAGCCTATTGACAGGTAATTCACAAACTAGAGTTGTCATGATCAATTTGATGAGAAAAGGCAGGATTTTCTGTAAATATACAAAAATCATAGATGACAGTAGATCTTATTTGACTTGAAGCAGCCTGAAAATCTCAATTCGATAATACAATTACTTGTCTAGTTGGTAGCATTAAGTGCTTAAACACAAGATGATGCATCTAATTCCAAGCTATAACTAACAATTTTTCATAACAAGTAAGAGATATCCAAGAAACATAACTTACCGAATATTCCTCACTAGGGTCATTTTTAAACACGTAATACAAAGGCGCTAACAGTTCATTCATCCCTTGCACGTATCTTATTCCAGGATTCAGCTTTGCGAATACGATTAATATGTTCCTTAGAGCCTCCTGAAATCAAGATCACGGGAAAGTGAAATAACTTCAGCAAACATTCACAACAACAGAACAAAGTATAACTTGCACTCACTTGGTTGGATTTAGCAATAGCTGAGTCCCCAGAGAAAAAGTGCATGCCTGGATGAGTACGTTTGACATCTCTGTCAATTTGCTCCAAGATTTCACCATCCTACAAAGCATACGTAGTCCAGCCAAATGATCATGTATATCATTAAAGTGGACCACTTTAAACTTCATTACATATTGCATCTAGATAATATAACACATGACTTTTTGGAAAGACTTATAAGGTACCTGAAAGAATTGATTCCATATGCTGCTTTCTCCAAGACTTAAGGGATGCTCTCCATGAGGTATCTCTGATCTTGAGAGGAAACCTGGGCTGCCATCAGCTTCATTTTTCTCAAGACATGATTTTTCCAGCCTCCTCGTAATCTCTGACTAACTAGCCACAAAAACAATCAGGCAATGCCAATTGAAAGTTGTGTGATGTTTGGAAAAGTATAGAGATGCAGGTTTGCAGAACTAAGAGTTTGATGGTTTTTCTGCCAACAATATTATTAGAGCTTGGAAATCTCTATGCAGATTAACATTGAAGTTGTGCAGATATATAATCATCCATTTACCCTTACTTCACATTTTCTTATTGAATTTAAAATTCTTGCTTCTTACTGAAACATGTAGAGCAATTCAAAAGCACAAAGTGCCCTGTGATAGTATCTAGGAATTTCAGACAGAGTAAAGAAAACATTGTTTTAACATATCGGAATAAAAAATCTGGCACAAAGTCTTTGTTTCTTTGCAAAATAATTTTCCTGTGACAGTATTATACTAAAAACAAAATAGGGACATTGAAAAGTCAATGCACAAAGCATGATTAACACATAAGATACAGTCACTTCAATGATTGAAATTGACATCATGTTCAGATATTGTCCAAAATCTCCACGGACTTACAGGATTGATTAATAACTCCTCTTTGAAATGTTTATATTGGGACCGTTTCTTGGCCAACTCCGAAGGCCAAAGAGAGCGATCAGGAGGTAGATACCCCAATAATAGCTGAAATAATCATGAAAAAATCAGAATCCAGCAATACCGAAGTTCTAAATTAGACGATAGAAGAAGTTACAGATAAATTACATACGTTATAACTTATATGCATGTCACGGTTCTCACCCTAAGAATAAGTTATCAAGAGAATTCAAGAGAAAATTATTCCTCATGAAATAACTGGGCTTCCCAACTGGAGTTCCTAGTCCAAAACAAGCATTTCAACTGTTTAAACCAAAAAGTATGGTTGAAAATGATCCATCATTGTCCATGCAAAATCAGATCATTTAATTATTTACTGATTATAAATAAGCTCGAATGCCCTTTTTACTCATGCACAAGTTGTAGCTAACTTTAATCGGGTGAAGGCAATGTTAAAAGAACCATAAGCTAGGCAACTGTATCTTTTGAAGAACAAGTTGCGTATACCTATACCAATAAGAAAAAATAAAACTAAAGCATGCAAGAACCACATTCAGTCCCCAGAAACAGGCACAGTGATAAATACCATACAAACTTACAACTCATACCTTCCACACAATTGAACGAATTCCAGCTCCGTCAGGTATACCTTCCGATGCTAACCTCCTCAGTTCTCCCATATTTATAACCTTCCTAGATAGCTGAGGTTAAGAGAGATGCAAATTATCAAATAAAATAAGCAAGCATATAATATTGAGAAGTTAAAGAATAAGGACAGCAAGCAACAAAGAGATGGGATCTCCAATAGTTCACTGCTAAATTACGTGCATTACTTTCTGCAACTTGACAAGGGGAAACAAGATATTTGTATTTTCAGTGAGTCATGTTACTCATGATTGCAATTCTCCACTCTCTACATGAATGTATGTATTGCCGAGAGATAAAGAGATAGAAAGGCCACATAAGAGAGCATGGCTAATGTACTCAACTAAGTAGGCTGCCAGATACCAAAACTACTAGAGTATATTCGTGTGCAATGAGATGAAGCATAGATATTAATCACCATACTCTTGCCCTGGGGTCACTGTCTTCAGAGAGAGGAAAAGATCTTCTCCATCTTTGTTTGGGTAAAAATCTGTTAATCTTCATAACAAGATTATGAATCATTCTACAAGGTTTTCCATGTAAAAAGCAACCTGGACGCGTAAAACGGGGAATGGGACCATCCTAAGGAATTCAAACTTTTACTAGATGCCTTTTACATCAAAGAATTGTCATTCCATGCAAAGAACAGTAATGGTTACAGTTCGCTTAGTGCTATTCGCTGACAATTTGTTAGTTATTGTCATCTCACTAATCTGGTATCTACACGATCTGCACATGAATATATCTCTCAGTCGATAAGGCCTCCTAAACGTAAGTTTTCACTTAAGTCATTCTTCTCTCTGGCCATTCGCATGAACCTTCGTTCAAAGTAAATACGTACAAACAGTTGTGAAGCATTTGAGTGCGGGGAGAGAGAGAGAGAGAGAGTATAAACCTCTTGTAGGAGCTGAGTTTGCCTAGAGATAACTTCAGCAGCAGGAGGCGCCGGGGCTGGCGCCACGGCCGCGGCCGCACCTCCACCTGACGCCGTAGAGTTGGCCGACGAGCTTCCATTTTCCTCATCGCTGTGACAAATACTATTATTACTACCGTACGTGCTGCTAAGCGGATCCCTGATTTCCGTCTTCGCAGCACTAGTAGCGCGAACAGAAGAAGTGATCAGAGGCTCCGGCGGGGAGACTTTCGGCGGTGGCTCGACCACGGGGACTGCTAATGGCTTCACGGCGTCGTTCCGCGGCGGTGATGGCGGCGGATTGGGGGTCGACCATAGGGAGCTGTTGAGCCAGTCAGGAACCCCTTTCTTCACCATAATCCAGGCGAATTTCTAAGTAAATCGATTTCGATGGGTGATTTGGTGAGGAACAGATTGAATCAAGTGAAATTAGTTGGTGAAAATTGGAGGAGAAAAGCCTTAATTTGATCACTGCGAACGAGGACGTTCACCTGGAAACGTCGCACTCGTTCAGTTTGCGTATTTTCCTGTGAGTGTGTGAGAGAGACAGAGAAGAGAGAGAGTGGGGATGAACGAAGTTCGGCTGCCAGGTGGATTGGTTGCGGTCACGTGGCTTCCACATGACGTCGAAACTTGTAGCTTTATTTTCCTCCGAAAATATGTACTACATCCGTTCTCCATTTAGCGACTTTCTTTTTTTAGCATGTGTGGCACGTGTTTCCACGTTTATCGTTGATCGGTTTTAAAATGAATTTTTGAAGAAAGAAAAAGAATACTTCAAAAATTCATTTTAAAACTCATCTTTCTTCAAAATTCATTTAAAACTCATCTTTCTTCAAAATTCATTTAAAACTCATCAACAATAAGCGTGGAAACGCGTGTCACACATGCTAAAAAAAGAGGGTCACTAAATGGAGGACGGAGGGTAAGTATTTTTCTTTTAATTAAATGAAAAATGTGCATATACTAATAAAAATAAATACTAAAGCATGATTATACATATAAATTCAATGGTTGAATAATTTTTGAACGATAGCCATGAAAATGATTAAGTAGTCAATTTAAACAATTAATGTTTTTCTTTTTCTATAAATCAATTAAGCAATCCAATAATAGTGCCAAGTGCTAAGAAGAGAAGTGACGAGAAATACAATAAGCTACATCCAAATAAAAGGGGCTAACCCACATTGAAATTGACATAGTTAACAAATAACAAGACAATTTCCACGTTCTATTGCCTCCTTTATCCATCTTGTTCAATTTATATCTTCATTATCTCTTTTTGAAAAAATTATAGTATTCCTTATGTCCCCCATATATATGTACAGAGATGAACGATACGCAGTTTAAGACAAAATTAGATAAAGTGGAAAAAGTAAAATAAAGTAGAGAGAAAGTGAAAAAAATAGGTAAAAAATGGGAAAAGTAAGAATAAAGTGAGTGAATATGTAATTTTGGTAAAGAAATCTTTCTATTTATAAAATGCACATATATATGAAGGATGTCTCAAACGGGTAATAAGCACAAATATATGGAGGACGGAGGGAGTAATATACTAGTGACAATTGAAGTCATGATTACCATATTAAGAAGAAATGATTGGAACCCCGATTTATTAATTGAAACAGAAACATCTTATCTTATTAATTGAATTGCGCTTGGTCTGTGTACGTGAAAGATTTCATATGCATTTATTGATTGGATGCCTTTACTTGCAAGAGATGGCAAAGGTATAATGCTAACCACTAAAATCTAGTACTTTGTTGGGGAAAGAAATCTCACACCCATGGTGTTGAGAGTGTACAAGCACTGGCCCCTCATGTATTATGTGATTGTGGAGTATGTCAATGTCCTTTTATGAATTATTTGCCTAAATCATTTCAACAAGTTTATAAGCTATTAGTATTACTTATTTCCCAAATCATTTCAACAAATTTCTCATCTACTCTCTCTCTCTCTCTCACACACACACACACACACACACACACACACACAATGACACAAAGTGATGATGATCTCATATGCCATAATAATGAGATAGATGATTAATTTGACATCCATCATAAAGAAAGAAATTAACCTTTTGCATATTCAATTACAAACCAATAATTGATTCTCCCTATTTCAAGGCCATGGGATGTCAAAGGAGTTCCATAATGCAGAGAGAGTGCAGTTCCAAATCATCTAAAGAAAATGAAGAATAAAGTGGACTGTTCAAAAATATAGTATACATATAATGATCTAGGTGGTCTATTTTCCAAAATCATTGCCCCTGAACTCAACAAGAAGATTAAACTAAAGGTTGAATGCAAAACACATAACTTACATCAATTATAAATGGCACTGATTTGAAAAATGGACCAGTATGTTAAGGTGCTAGGCCAAAAAATAGCACCCTTCTAAAATACAAGTAAAAATCCATTTACAGAAACTTACACTTCACATATCTATGTACTCTGGGGAAAGAATTGTCCTTGTAAGCTCCTTTAAATTTGCTAATATATGGCGTGGTCCTAAGCTCCTAATACCAATAAAATTCAATAGCTGCTCTAAATCCTGCAATCAAATTTACATATAAGTTATAAGAGACCATACATGCATGCACCGGGGAACAAAGGGGGCCGTTCAAATGTCCATATATGCTCGGTAATAAGATCTGTTCTACTTGTCTCTTTCAGAAATAGAGTTGATTCCACATGCGTCTCAAGAGTAATATAAACAACATTTTGATGAACAAAATAAGTCATTTGCCTTTTATATTCAGCCATATTATCATTAAAGTCCATTGTAGGCAGAAGACTGATTATATGTATTTCAAATATTGAGTATTGTTAATGCACCAAATATCTATAAAGTATGCTACTGCTGTATAACACAGGTAAGAGTCCAGAAATGAACACACCTTGTTTAGGAGGAACACAGCGTAAGCTGCTCTTGTTGAGTCTTGACCTTCAATGAATAGAGGAAATTCTACAGGCTTTGAGCTTGTGGAAATTACTGAATCCAGAGACGTACTCGATCCTGAATGTTCAACTGAAGGGGAATAGTCACGTATATATGATCGAGACCCTCCTAAGCGTAATGGATAACGCAAAGGGACTTGCAAATAACAAGCAATAAGAGACACAGCCTGCATAGTAACAGGCAATTTTGATCAAGATATTTTAAATATATACATATGCATAAACTAAGCATATGAAGCTTGCCAGTCTGAGATTGACCCTAGTAATACATACATTGATAAATACTGCCTTATATAATATAAGCGGACAGTTTACTCTTGATGAACTGAATAATTTTGAACTTGTGTGATCATCTAATCCTTCAAATCATATGTTCTATCAATCTAATTGATCACACAAAATAAACATCCCCTAAAGGTAGAGCTCTACAGCAAACTGCAACCAAAATTCAAGTTGCTATAACTGAAAGGCAACAGCATACATGAGCTACATATCCAAGCGCAGTTGAAGATCTCTGAACCTCCTTCTTGTCAGTGAAAAAACTCATCTTCGTAAAAGAGACTACAGTGAGGTGCAGTCCTGAGATAGTTAATGTGCCCTGGTCGAGAGATTTTGATCCATCAGGAACACCTGAAATTGGGGAGAAGAATAAAAAAACTCAAATGATAATATCAATCATTCAAAACTCAAAATTCTTCACATGAAGCATTTTGAGAAGTAACTACTAATATCTCCAAGATTGCATCAACTACATCATTAGTACGTACAACACCTATAATGTAGTCTGTAACTATAATATGAAATGGTGCTGCATGTTAGTCAGTAAAACATATATACTGGAAGTCAATTTAAAACTAAACCAAGTTAATAGTCCTTGCAGAACAGCATTATGCTTACAATGTTTTTGAATCTCTGTACAAATTGCAGGATATATCACAAAAAAACCAAATACTCAATATCGCTCTAATTTTCAACCAGTTAAATAACAAGTCGAATACAGGCTTTAGCTTTCAGGTGGTTCATTTTAATAGTTATAGAAGAAAAGTAGAACAAATGTAAAAAAAACAAAAGCAGTATATTGAGATGCACAAGGCATGAAGGAGATACGCTCTCCTGGACCTCAATAAACAGGCTTGCAAACAATGCCAATTTCTCCATTTAACCTAATCCGAGAGATGATTTCAAAAATCGTCCCTAGTCAGAATTCAGAAATCTTAAGTTCTTAACCGAGTCTTCAAATGACTGCTACAGCTTTGAAGACAAGGTAAACTATAAGTCTATATTACAGTTTTTTCTATCCCTAATTTGCCCTCTACTCCATCAACTCACTTAGTACAAAAAATTGTGTAATGTTTCTGTCGTATTTTGGAAACACGTATCTGACGAGCGAGGCAAACTCTCCACGAACACCCCACACATCTTGGCAACATGAAACAATCATGAGCATTCCTCTTTAGCAGAACCGCATACTGTCAGCATCTTTTAGTTATCATACTAGCAATTGATAATGCAAAATACTCTGCAGAGACCACTAACAACATTTACTACTTCACCAAACAAAAAAAACCATGCTGCTTGGACTTGCTCCCGATCCAGAACAAAGAAGTGTTGGATAAGCAATTATCAATAGGAAGGCTAAAGACTATCAAAAAGGTTTTGAGATGTGAGTACAGGTATAAGTTATTAGAGAGAAGAGTCAGCTGATTCATATAATTTTGTAAGAACGCTTGTTGATTTAGCATGATGAAGAAAGAAGAAATACACACAACTAAAGAAAACCTATATAAACCTATATGTATACATCCATATTGTTCAGAGCTGTATGACACTCTAGGGGATTAATATCAGGTGTCTGTCCGACTCTGAATTATGATCTTGAAGGGTGTGCTTTTTACCTTATCTATCATGAAAGGGTATACATAGCATAGGCATGCACACACACAGTGACCCACAAAAGGAGATTGTCATAGAAACATGACAAACCATGGCATAATTGCTTTATTAGAATGAACTGGCTTGTTACTTGGTTTAGCACATATTTTCTTTTTTCAAATTACGACCCAATACTTCCTTCTAACAATTTCAGGAGTGATAGAAGGCTTTATGACTAATAGATTTTGTCTATCTCAGACCCAAAACAAAATATCAATTTTGACTTGATTTCAACTCTCTAACCGAATTATTGATTCATGATTTTACCAACGCAGTTATCCATCATCAGCAGTTTTACATTCTTGTCATCAGAGAATATAGTATCAGAGTGTTACACCTTGAGTAATATTTCAGCTCTCTGACTAAATGTGGATCAACTACCTTAGTAATAAATTCACTTTACAATTAATAAAATATCCTCATTTCTTATCACATTTACCTGACTTGATACTGCTACGAAATGATTCAAGCTCCTGCTCAGAAGCTTTTCTGACCACAATCTTCACTGGATATAGCAAGGTGACCTGAGATACCATATACTGTTGCCTCATTCTCAATGATTTCTGCAAGTTTTTCAAATGACCATATCCTTTTTCTCCAGCAAGTGTCCTACTTGAGTCCTGCATTGAAACAAAATCAGATTCCAGATAAGCAACTACATTTGATAGACATAAGTATATTTAAGTGAAAAAAATTTGAAAGCAAATTAAGGAATATTGAAATAAGTGCAATATCATTGTAGCCTCACATAAGTTAATGACCAAAAAGTGAGAAGCAAAGACCTAAATAGATAGCAAGAAAACTATATGTAAGGTCACAGTAAGAAATCATTTGTCTTAATGAAACTTTAGTAGATACTGCCATAAGAAACCATCAATTATTTCCATTAGGTATCTGGGAGTTGCAATTATAAATCACTCGTGGTTTTCAGGCAAATCAATAGAACATATCTATCAGTTAGCTTAAAATGATATCCACTGAAGAAGCTCTTCAGATATTAGTCATTACACACAACAAATGTCCGTTTGTTCTATGCTGCATTTAATGTTACTTTGAATAAGATGAACCACTTCCTTCAGGCCTACTCTTTGGAAAGGAAAGAACTGAAGAAGGACAGAAGGATGTAGATGGTGACAAAATATATTTAAAAAATATTAAGCCATTGTGAGAGTGATTTGGTCTCATTTCATTAAGTCATATAATTGGCAAATCTCATATACTCCAGGTATGAGCTTAAGATTATAACTGGCAGGCTGGCAGCACACTCAGTCATCTCCTCACAATGAAAGTACAAATAGAGTCAAACCTAAACAGCCAAAATTTGAGAAACAATGTTTAGCTCGTTTCAGTTAATAAAAGTGGGGAAGAAAGCCACATAAGATAATGAAACATTACCTGCATGCGTTTGTTGGCCACAGAAAGAGAACTTCCACCAACCAAAAGAGATCTAATTTCACCACTAAGTTGTTCCTCCTGCTTCCTTACTTTCTCTTTTACAACTTTGGAATGCATAGACATCTTACCCATCAACAACTTACGATGTTCCAATTTTTCACGCATCTGATCAAGCTCATTTGACCGACTTAATGACTCAGATTCTATCTGTCCATAGTACCACCAATAGATTTTAGCAAATTGAAATTAAGTTGAATGGCTTGAAAAGAAATAAAAACACCATAAAAGGTTAGAAGATATAGGTGAAGAACATAATGTCTTACACACAGACAACCAAACACATAAAGTTAATTGCAGTGCTCCCAATCAGTCCTCACAACAAATGATAAGTTTTGAAAGAAACAGTTTTGACATGTTCCTGGGATTCCCATCTATTTATCCGTCTGTTACTCAAGAAAAAATAATGTCAGCCCTAGTTCACTATCCATAAAAACAGGAAATGAAATTGCTTGCAGGTTTTAGCATGAAGGGAAGCATTATCACTTTTTATGTTATGGATGCCTGCATTAAGATTGAGTTTGAGTCAGACCTTTAGCAAGTGATAAGTAGGTACATATGCAAAAAAATGTTAAATGATAAACAAAGGACATGACAGATGAAGTTCTAATTATGATGACACAGCATATGATTAAACAAAGGACTGCAGTAGAGGAGGTTTGTGCACGGTAATATGATCGTGGAAGTTATGATTATAGACCCTGCTTAAAAGGAACATAACATCAGAAAGATTTTCACCTGTCCCAAAGGCAACTCAGTAACTACCAATTTTATGTAATTCACTGCTAAAGGTACCTATAAAGGGCAATGTTGAGGTGCAATCTTGACTCTGCCTTATCCCTAACTGATTCATTCGGGCATAGATAAATACGAGAGATTTACAGGCAGGATAAGCCAACGACTATGTGATTTGATTACAATGAATATAAATTCTTAAGATTTTGTGAAAAATCATTGGAGGTAGTATGGAACAGGCAGTGCCAGATCTAGGATTACATAATCCATTATTGCTCTTTTATTGACAATATTGTCGAATGTTCCTATTTGACAGTACCCGAATTCACAAAACTTTGGCACATTTCACATCACTTACCCCAACTTCACTAGATTTCATATGGAGAATAATCTCGGTCGAACAATTAGTACGAGTGTTTCTTGTGAAATCGATCCCCTATTTTCATAAAATTTATTTCAGACAACAAAAACTAGATCAAATTGCACTCTGGCCATAATCTACTGCTCTGCTTACCCTTTACTATTCCCAATATTATCATCAAATAAACCTTCAGCATTTAGAGGAGCTCTAATATCCAACAAATATATACATAATTCCTCTTCCATTGCAATTTCTTAAGCACCAATGAAAAAATAAAATAACAAAAAGGATAAAAGATTTACTTGTATCAACGACTGAAGCTTCTCTTCAAGCACCGATTTCTTACTCTTGGCTTCCTCAAGTGCGGAGGTCAAACTGCACAGACGAGCGAGCTCCTGCTCGTAATCCTCCCATTCTATGACCTTCGCCGGCTGATCCTCCTCTGCTACCCGCTTTTCCTCTTGTATCTTCACAATTGGCTTTTTAGACGACCCCATTCACAAGTCGCGATCGACGAATAATTTCCAGATAATCTCTTCGATTTCAACGGAGAAATACGATATCCATCGCCGTAGCTCCTCTTCACCATCGTAGTACGAATAGCTTTCAGGAGAAAATCTAGGGTTTAGATGGGGAGAACCATGCCCTCATAGCTATAAATCTTTGATTTTGGGAAAATGGAAGAAATCGAAGAAGAGGAAAGTGCAACAGTTATTTTTGTTCGATTTTCCCCCCTTTTATTTTCAACATTTTTCTTTTTTTTTTTCTTTTCTTCTCCACTCGTCTTTGATGCAAGTAGCTCTCAGATTCCGTAACGTTTTTTAACGCTTTAAAACTAACGCTCTTATTTTCTGCTATTTGCAAAATAGACCCTCGACTATTATCTATTTACAATTTTGAGCTGTAAAGTTTTCTAAATGTACATTTTGTATTTTGATAGTTAATGAATCATATACGTGTTTTGTGTAGTTAATTTTTGGGCTTTGATGTTCTTGAAATAAGTGAACATTTCGAATTGCGATTTTGCCAAAATTTGGTTAATTAATAATGTGAAGTTTCATTGAATAATAAGAAACGAATAGTGTCGTGTTTTTGTCATTTTCGTCCGTCCATAAAAAGTGCATTATTTTACTTTAGTCCATGAACATACACCTTCTTTATACCTTATGTCATTATTTTTTACTAATAATAATTTGATTTTGTCTCTAGTAGGCCCCCCTTATTCGAAAACAGTCACCCATCAAGAGCAAATTATTGGACGGAAGAAGTGCTTTCATGGTAAATGTAATTTGCCTAATCAATTGCAATATAAATCGGTTTACGATTACTAAAAAAAATGTTTTACAATTTTCAATATAGATAATGGTCCAAAACATAAATATACATACAATGTGCATGAATAAACAAATGTCAAAATATATGTATACAATATATGGAGTACTAACAAAGAAACATAATCAAGTGGTAAAACTTTTTAATCTCAACCACTAAATCAAGAGTTCAAATCATTTTAAATCATACACATTTAAACTAGGACAACACGATGCATAAGTAGGAATAAGTAGGAAAAATAATAGACGTAATTTGAATCACACCAAAATTTTGAAAAAATTGAAAAAACTAGCCTGTGAAAAAAGTGAATAAATTCAAACTCACTATTAAGTGTTCAATTATATACTGTATAACTATACTCTTCTAACTTAAAATTAGAACAATTATCATTTTCAACTAAAATACCTCTCAAAACTTTATAATATATGTATGCGTTTCTTTTAAGAAAAATGATGGAAAATAAAAGAAAATTATCATTTTTTTTTCTTATTCTTTATAACGAAAGTATTTTCCCTATATTCCGCATCATTTGTATCATTATGCTATTTCTATTACACTTTATTTATCACGCTTTTATTATTAAAAGAAAAAAAAGAAAAAAAAAAGACACCTTGGCATTTTGGAGTCAAAGTCGGAATACGTATTTTATGAGGGCCAAACGATAAATTCTCAAAATATCGAAATTCTCCATATTGTCGTTTTTCTCCCCAATTTGCGAAAATTCACAGCATCTTCTTCCCCAAATTTTCGAGCCTAATTCCATAAAGAACCCTAGATGTAACGCCAAAATTCTCCAAATTCACGCGATCAACGAATCGAACTATTTCCGTAGCATCCGTGGAAGTGAAACAAAGCATGGCCGGGTTTTCATTGAAATGCGGTGATTGCGGAACGCTGCTGAAGTCAGTGGAGGAAGCTCAGGAGCACGCCGAGCTAACCAAACACGCCAACTTCGTCGAATCCACGGAGGCCGTGCTTAATTTGGTCTGCTCCGATTGCGGGAAGCCTTGCCGCTCCAAAACCGTATGATTCTTCAACCCTGCTCTCTTGTAATTGATTGATTTGTGCGGTTCCGAATCAAGTAGTGATGATTGATGCAGTAGTATTTTGATCAAAGTTTTTTTTTTTTTTTTTAAAATCTTTTTTCGCCTTTCTGAAAGTGGAACTGTATTCTGATATCTGAATTCTAGTAGACGGTTAGCTGTTCATTAAAAATTTGATGCACTTGATTTGGAGGGTTTTGCATCCCGATCTTGGCACTCTAGTGATGCATCTTGAACCTTTTGATCAACTCACTTAATACTTCATCTCATGCTATGCATATAGGCACGTCGTGTTAGGTCTTGTCGACTTGCATAGAATAAGAATGCACAGGAAAAAAGGGTAAATGGCGTAGCTTCATGGTGTGGAATTCAACTGTGTAAATTACAACTCAGAAATAATTAAAGAATATATTTTGTGGCTCAGATGCTGTACTTTTGTTGATTTTGATGAACTCAGGAGAGTGATTTACATACTAAGCGGACAGGACACACCAATTTTGCGGACAAGACTTCAGAGACAGCAAAACCTATAAGTTTGGAGGTTCCAAAGCCTAAGGATGATGTGGAGATGGAGGAGGCTGGTGAGGGTAGTAGCACTCAGCAAGAAGGTAGTTAATATGTCTGTTTTACTGTGTTTGTTTATGTGCTTGCTATGTATCACCTCTTCAAAGATTATCTGAAGCATTTTTTTCTCTTCTGGGAATACGATTCTTTGGCTCTAGCTGATGCATTGTGAAAATTTAGTATTTCCAGTTTGTAATATGCTGAAAAGTTTCTCTTTATATTGATTAGTTCAGCCCAATGGCTTACACGACTTTTCTTTGAATGTTAATGTTGATATCTTCACGTATTTGATTTTGTTTGTCTAAAATTTTGACTTCCGTTTTTTCGGGTTTCCCTTGAACGCAGTTATTCAACTTTTTGCTATGCATATTGGGCTAATTTTCAAATGTGTGTCATTAGTTCTTTATCCAAATAGCTTAATGCAGCTGCATGATGATCTTCTTTTGTTTTAGAGATGGTTGTTCCTGAAGTCAATCAGCAGATGCTATCAGAACTTGCAGAAATGGGATTCCCTACAGAAAGGGCAACTCGTGCACTTCATTTTTCTGGTATGCTTTTTTTTCTGAAAGATAAATATACGATTCTTCGTGTTCTGTTATTTTATTGTAATTTATTTTGTGACCTATGTGATTGTCTGAGGAAATGTATCATTAATTCGCACCACATAACATAACTGTAATCCTGTTCTCATGATACCTGGTTGTACTCTTTTTTTTTTTTGGAAACAATTTAACATGACATTTAAAGACCGTTTTGTTTGTGCTACTTGGTGCCCTTGTAGAAATGCGTAGGGAGTTTGAGATACATCATGCTTCTTTTGTGCAATCCTGCAATGTTATCTGAGATTAAAATTTTCTGAAATATTCTTGATAAATTATTCGATTGAAATTGGTTGGTTAAAGTATTTGGTCTTCTTCCAGGCAATGAAAGCCTTGAGGCTGCTGCAAATTGGATAGTTGAGCATGAAAATGACCCTGACATCGATCAAATGCCACTGGTATGACTTATCAGTTTATGTATTAAGTAACATTGATAAATCATATTACTTGATAGTTGATGAGGAAATGGGTTGTAAATGAAACCTAACTCTTTTAAACAGAACCTGTACTTCTTTTTGGCCTTAAAGCGGTCCACTTTCTTAAACTGGGACTTCCTCTCCCTATTTGTGTTAGTTAATCTGTTTAGAATATCAAGCTTATAAATGATTCAAATTTAATGGCTTGATAGTGCCTATTGGAAGCCAATCTTCTTTGTTATTGGAAATATTTTTCTTCCAGTCCTCTTGTTGCCAACCTCAAAATGCTGCTGCCTCGGTATCTTGATTCCTAATCTGACTAATTGCTTTTAGTAATTGTTATGGGCCTTATGGCCGTTGTCTTATATATCACTGTATAATTTTTCTGACTTGTCGGATGATATATTTTATTTGTCATCTCTTTTGCTGATACTTAGGTACCTGTCGGTTCCAAGAACCCTGAGGCTCCTAAAAAAGCTCTCACACCAGAAGAGATTAAGCAGAAACAACAAGAATTAAGGTATTTTGGATTCTGGATAGGATTATTGCAATTCTTTCCTCTATGGTACAACTCGTATAAATTTAATTGTTCCTTTTAGAAACATTGTATTAACCTTAGCTTGCTTTTGCTTGAAACTTTAATTGCCTCCGTTCTGACTTTGAGTCAGTTGCATTGGTGACATCTGCTTAAACAATATTGTAGAGATATCTATGAATGTGGCGATAATTTCTTGAATTATTTTCCACCATATCGTAAATCATTGGTGGACTCATCCTAGTCTCGAATCACCCTCAGTTTATGTAGGTTTGTTTATTGGTTTGCTTGCTCTTTTTAATTTCAGGGAGAGAGCTCGCAAAAAGAAAGAAGAGGAAGAAAAACTGAAGGAAAGAGAAAGAGAGAAGGTGGGTCTTTATCAGATTGCTTGCTCCTAATCTTATCTACTTATGGTCCAAAACCTTCTGCTTCACCTGTTGCATGTGGAGCAGAAGGTTTTTAGACTACTAGATACAATATGTGAATATATGAGATAGTGTAAGAATTCATTTATATATAGTGGGTATAATGGAGAAATTCTAATGTTATAAATTTATAATATCAAAAGTGGTTTTTTGGTGGGAAAATGGCATTCCTGGTATTTTCATGAGTTTTAAGTTGTTACATATGCATAATATATTTATTCTCAGTTTCCTATATCGGTTATATTGTGCAATTTCATTAACATACTTATGTGAATGGCTTCACATGCTATGGCAGGAAAGAATTCGAATTGGGAAGGAACTGCTTGAAGCAAAACGTATTGAAGAAGATAATGAAAGAAAACGGTGTGTTATCACTTATCACTTATGTATCCCAATTTAGATTTTGGCATTTATTGGATCTATTATCAATGAGTTAGGGTTCTTTGTCTTTTGTGAACAGTATAATGGCCTTGCGGAAAGCAGAGAAAGAGGAAGAAAAAAGAGCTAGGGAGAAAATTCGTCAAAAATTGGAAGAAGACAAGGTCCTTGTGATATCCTTAATTTCTTAATGTTGTTAAATGTAGCAATTGCTGAAATGGTCATATATTATGGAATTGGTCTGTGGCCAACGAAGCTTGCCCCCTACATGATTGCGTATGTTGGATTGAAGTAGTCTGTTCAAGGTTTTAATGACTAGAGCATGGTCTTTTCATAGAGTTTTTTTTTTGTTCCTTTTTTTTTTTGCTTCGTTTGCTTATACTGTTGCATTGAGCTGAATTGAAACTTGCCTATTTTTTTAGGCAGAAAGACGTAGGAAACTTGGGTTGCCCCCAGACGAACCAGCGGCTGCAAAACCTTCTGCTGCACCTGTTGAGGAAAAAAAAGTATTCTTTTATCTGCTTCTTAGGGGATTTGTTATGGTCATGAGTGTTTGGACTTGTTGTATTACCTGCTGATATATTCTTCTCAAAATGAATATGTAGAGCTCCCTGCCTATCCGGCCAGCTACAAAAGCAGAACGAATGAGAGAGTGCCTAAGAACCCTTAAACAGAGTCACAAGGTACTAATTCAACTTCTGTATAATTTGCAAATGAATTGCATTATACTGAGTTAAAACAGCAAATGTTGGATTTGCATTCTGGTATTTATTGATGACTTCTAACCTCCAATGAAGAATATTTCTTCAAAATTCTGAAGAGGAGAGAGAGAGTCTCTCTCCAGCAATTGTTTCGTGCTTTTTTATATTGTGAGGGGGATGGTTATGATCAATGTATTAAGACGAGCATAGTTTGTATTATCGCTTATTGAAACGATTGAGCTAATCATTTCTCGATCTTGCTACTTTCTTGATTAACCAGGAAGATGAAGCCAAAGTGAAGACAGCGTTCAACACACTCTTGACTTTCGCAAAGAATGTTGCAACCAATCCAAACGAGGAGAAGTTCCGCAAAATAAGGCTCACTAATGCTAATTTTCAGGTGCACTTTGTTAATATTCTTGTTTATGGGATATTTTTCTCCCTTCCCATCTTATGACATGCTATCCTCTTACATGTCTAATTTTGTTGGTGATGATTCACTTCAATACTTGTGTGGCAGGATCGAGTTGGAAAACTGAAAGGAGGCATCGAGTTTCTGGAACTTTGCGGGTTTGAGAAAATCGAAGGGGGCGAATTTTTGTATCTACCGAGAGAGAAAGTCGACATTGCGGTGCTGCACACGGCAGGGAGTGAGTTGACCAGTGCCATTAATAATCCTTTCTTCGGTGTTCTTTGATCTTCTCTTCTGCCCACCTAAATCTTACATGGTTGAGAATTGTCTTTTGCTATTTTCCCTTTCGCCAATATATATGTACATTTGATGTTTGACTATTTATGAGACTAAATTCAGTTCAGAGATTAAAAAATTTAGAAGCTACCTCCTTTTGTCTTCTTAAAATGCCCTTTTGTTACAAAAGAAAGTGTAGTTATAGTTTATGGGACCTGAATTTTGAACATATATCAGTTTATAACCTAAACTTTATCTTATTTTATTTTTACTTGAAAACCCTGAACTTTTAAATAAATTAAAGTTCGGGCCATAAATTAAAAAGTGTTCAAATTCATAACACAAATTACAAGTACCCCTAAAACAAACCAGACTTGAATTTAATAAGATAATAAAGGATAATTTCAGGAAGAACTCGCTTGAAAATTGGCCAAATAAATAACTACTACCATTGTAATGTCACTAAAAGCCTTCAACACCTGATACACATGCTGGCTAAAGAGCATTTCATACTTCCAAACCACTAGGAATATCACGAAGAGATGATTTCCTTCTCTTACTTTTTCCCTTGTTTCTTTACCTTCATATTTGCTGCAGTGATGAGTTTATAACTATAAATTGGTGTCTTTCACTTAGTTTACCAAATCTTTCCTCATAGAAGTGCCAAATTTCCGACCTAATCAAAATGTAGTTCAGAATAGAGAGATATCGACCTTATCAATCTTTTTCCATGACAGAGATTTATTTCCATGACACGTACCTCTAATGAACATACTGCTCCTTCCAATCTATCATACCCAAAACTATCAGGATGAAGGTCAAGCCTAGGTGCTTACACACCCCCTACATAATGTCTATCCCCATCTAGCATATGAAAGAATCCACCGTGATGAATGTAGATAGCAAAGCCATCACTGTAAGAAGAGAAACGAAAACAAAAAATTTATAAGAAACTGCAATGCCCTAAAGTCAAACAAAATTTCATATTCAATTCGAAGATTCTACAAAGGAAATACCCTAGACATTTCCAAAACTATCAAAAAGAAAGAACCCTAACCCTAAACCGCCTTAAATATAAAATGCATTTGACTTTTGAAATGAGGCCTTACATGTTCCCCATTTCTGGGACAAAAATGAATAACCTTTCTTTGGACTACCACCCACGCGACGTCGATTTTGGGACCGTCACTCCGCGACAATACCAATCTGCAGAATCTTCCGAGCGAGCGGCTTATGAGAGATTGCGATTTTGTGAATGAGACAATGAAGTATAGAATTGAGGGTTACAATTTCACCTTAATCGAAATTCTCGTTCAAAACGACATCGCACATTATTTTTATCAATTTTTTTAATTCTGAAAATAAAACAACATTGTTTTGATGTGATTAGGGTTTAAACGGCGTCATCTTGACCACTTATATAATTCACGTATTATATTAAAGCCACGTCAAATAAACACCGGTTATCAGCTCGGATTAAAATTCGCCGGAAAACTAGTCCGTGATAGTACTGCACCAAATCAAAAGTATGTGTATTTTATTGATAAGGTTGTAAGTTTGTGAAAAATTTGCGAATGGGTGAAAGTTCGTGTATTTATATGGTAATAACCCTATTTGGAAATTGAAAATTTTCGGAGGGCTAAATATGTAATTTTAATTTTCAATCTTTGTACTACCGTAATTGTTACTCTAGATACCAAACATTCACCATGCTCTTTTTATCATGGTTTAATCTTAATAGTCACTGTTCATCTCCAAATTTTTTTGCATATCTCAACTACCCAACAAACAAGCACTAAATGATAATGGGTATTAAAAGTTGACATGACATCCTAAATAGTTAGATATTGAATTTTATTGTTGAGGTATCATTAGTTGAGATGTCTTAGTGGTAATTAGTACAAATAGAAGACTAATATAATGTAAAGTGACGTGGTCATCATTTAACCGCGAGCTAAATAAATTTATACAAGTCTAAATATGTAATACTAGTGATACTTTTTTGGGGTTTAGCTTTTTTTTTTTTTTTTTTTTCATAGAGTTTATTTTTATAAGGTATAATAATATTAATTTTTCTTAAATATATGGTATCAGACGTAGACACATTAAGTATGTTCACGGTGGGTATGAGCATTCTTCCCAACTTAGACCAACAACCTAAACTTTAGGTCGTGAGAATACGACATATAATGAGATTTAAAAAAAGAATTGATGAAAAATGCATTTAGTTGGACAACCCGGTTATTCTAGCGACCCAAGTCATAACTTGGGTTATCCAATTGGTTCTTGCCATGTGTCAAAAGATGATTGTGCTATTGGATTTTGACAAGATAATTCTTTTTTTTTTTCTTTTTCCGTAAGGTTTATTTTTATAAAGTATAACTATAATAATTTTTCTTAAATATGTCATCGTGGTGTCAGACGTAGACACATTAAGTATGCTTCCGATGAGTAGGAGGCATTCTTCCCAACTTATAATAACATAAAATAAAATATTATAAATATTTAAAATTTATTTAAAACTAAAAATAATTAGAGAAAAATGCATTGAATATTTGAATATTAATGGTTTTAAAAATTGTTAAAAATGAAAGATTAACAATAAACAATGAAAGACATGAAAAGCTATTGACAAATGAAAGAAAAAAAATGTTTAAGAATAGAAGCACTCCCTCTTTCCCTTGACATTAGTCCCATATGCATTTGATCTTGATGTAAATATCTGAATTCCATAAGAAAAGAAAATCCACTGTTCACAACTAAAGAAAAAACATAAAATAAATAAAAACACGACATCATCCTTCATGCATCTTTCTTCTTCGCCTTTTCTTCCTTGAGCTGCATCTGCATACGGTTTATAATTAAATTCATATTCATATTGTATATGTGCGAGAGCGGGAAAAGAAGTGGAAATATTTTGATTACCTTCATGTCTGTCCATTCTTCAAGTGAAGTTTTACCCCTCATTCTCTCAGCAAATTTCACAATTTTGCGTGGGACACCCTCACTAGAACTTACAATTTCAACTGCAGTTTCATTAACTAAGGGGCTCCAAACAATGTGCCCGCATCTTCATCTGTAAGTTTTCATTTTGATTAGTTTTCCGCAAAGAAACTGCTTGCACAATTCCACAGATAGTGCTGTGATGATTACCCTACAACGAAGACTTGAAAACTCACAACCTAACTTGCTCAGCATAAAATACTCTCACACATCATCTAAGATAAGCACAAGAGTATTACTAACATAGATTTACGTAGTATAGCTGCTTTGATATCTTCGTCTTCCTCACCCTCAAAATCTACAACTAAGAGAAAGGCTATTTTATCTTGTAAACTGCAGATGGTAAAATCTTGGGAAAATCTACACCTAAGAGCCTATTCCGGTAACCGGTAACCTACCGTTTGACACCCCTACCCTATAGAGTTGACTTGTAAAATCCATTCACGAACTCCTCGTCTCTTTTTACGACCTATGCATTCTATCAAGTCTAACTCGGCTAAATATGCAAGTTCGACTTGTGTATTTTACGACGTGTGCATTCGACCTGTCTCTTTTTACGACATGTGTATTTTATTGATAAGGTTGTGAGTTCGTGAAAAATTTGCGAATGAGTGAAAGTTCGTGTATTTATATGGTAATAACCCTATTTGGAAATTGAGAATTTTGGGAGGGCTAAATATGTAATTTTAATTTTCAATCTTTGTACTACCATAATTGTTACCAAACACATACCATGCTCCTTTTATTATGGTTTAATCTTAATAGTCACTGTTCATCTCCAATTTTTTTTTGCATATCTTAACTACCAAACAAACAAGCACTAAATGTTAATGGGTATTAAAAGTTGACATGACATCCTAAATAGTTAGATATTGAGTTTTATTGTTGGGTATCATTAGTTGAGATGTCTTGGTAGTAATTAGTACAAATAGAAGACTAATATAATGTGAAGTGACGTGGTCGTCATTTAACCGCGAGCTAAATAAATTTATAAAAGTCTAAATATTATATATAATACCAGTGATGGAGCCAGAACTTTTGATCACAGGGTCCAAATTAACATATACACGAATGTTCTCCTATTCACCGTGAATACACTTAATGTGCTCACGACTGATGTGACAGTGTCACGTCGATAATTTTTTCGGGTTTAGTTTTTTTTTTTCGTAAGGTTTATTTTTATAAGGTATAACAATAATATTTTTTCTTAAATATATAGTGTCAGACGTAGACACATTAAGTATGTTCACGGTGGGTAGGGACATTCTTCCCAATTTAAACTACAATCATCATCAACCTAAACTCTAGATCATGGGAATATGACAAATAATGAGATTTTAAAAAAGAATTGAAAAATGCATTTAGTTGGACGACCCGGTTGTTCTAGCGACCCAAGTCATAACTTGGGTTATCCAATTGGGCCATTGGCTGTTGCCATGTGTCACAAGATGATTGGACCATTGGATTTTGATAAGATAATTCGTATTATTGTAATATTACAAAAAATAAATTTGTTCCTTTTTTTAAACAATGTAACTTTTTTTATTTTATAAATTTGGCATAATATATGTACATTTATAATTTTTAATATAAAAAAGTTTATATATAAAGTATATTAGGTTGGATCATTAATAAAGTATATAAGTTGTAAAATTGAGTTAGGTTGTAGAATGTGTAGGTGGATAAATAAAAAATTAATATTTTGTTTGTAGATCAGGTTCAGGTTGTACTAGGTGGTTGATGAAGATATTCTTATAATAGCATAAAATAAAAGAGACCCGTGACCAAAAATGAATGAGGCCAAGCCTTAAACCAAATGCACTATATATGTAATCTAAAACATTCAACTATATAAAATATATTTAATCGTAACTTCATATAAGGTGAATTTACCACACTAATGTTTCTGATACACATGCTAGCTAAAGAGCATTTCATGCTTCTAAACCACTAGGAATATCATGAAGAGATAGTCTCCTTCTCTTACTTTTCCCTTGTTTCTTTTCTCTCATATTTGCTGCAGTGATGAGTTTATAACTAGAATGGGGCATTTCACTTAGTTTACCAAATCTTTCCTCATAGAAGTGCCAAATTTCCGACCTGATCATAATGAAGTTCCGATGAGAGTATGTTGATATCGAGCTAAACGAAACAAGTTGATACAACACATAAGTTTGGGCTATGACTGCACATACCAGAAAGCCAGGAACTGAAAAGGTGCATACTTTACATAGATGTCTTCAAGATCTTGTTGCACTGTTCGAAATGAGGTGTTTTTCGAATGGACCTGTGCCATCAAGGTAAAGAGTTAGAAGCATAGTGTAAATAAAAAAAAAATTACAATGAAAAGAAACAAGTATACCTGTTTCAGATGCCTAATAGTTTCTGAATCTGTTGGAATTACATGGTAGTAGCCCATGCACATCAGAACTAGTTTCTGAATCTGTTGGAATTACATGGTAGTAGCCCATGCACATCAGAACATTAGCATGAATGGCCCGAATCCATCGATCACTCTCAGCTTCTCGGCCAAATTATCATACTCAGACAAACTCAAGGTACTACTACTATCACATTCTAGTTCTCTCAATTGAATTCTGCCTTCAACGACACCCTGAGCAAGCTTTATATTATAACACGACCTGCCCTATAACCAAGACCACAACGCTTAGCCAAGAAGTTCTCATTGAGTCTAGCTAACTCTCTGAAGCTCGGAAAATTCCCAGTTGTGGAGCTGCAGTAATTTTCCACCACATCTGAAAATCGATGATCAGAATCATCAGCTGAAGTCACTAAAGGATTACATTTCTCAAGGAAACCATCCCCTGCCTCCTCTGGTTCTTGTGTGAAGGTTGGACTTAGATGATTCGTCTTGTCGTAGCATTCTGATATCACAGATGTACTAATTTCTACCTCAGTCTCTTCACCTGCCAAAATTTCTGCAAATTTCTTTGCTAATTTAGGTGGACATTTACGAGGCTTTCTCTTTGATTCTTTTCCAGAAGGTGTTTTCGGAGCAAAAGGCTTGATATTGGTTGTTTGAAAACTCAGAATTGTTCCAGTTTCATCCTTAATATTTGATTCTTCGGGTAACGGATGTTGCAATTCTGTCTGAAGCTCGCATAGAGCTTGAGCCATGCTCAAAGTTCTCGACCACCTGAAAAAGTAAAGACGAAGAAAAACAATTGGTCATTAGGTAAACCGTAAACATGTGAACTGCCAAGTAAAGATAAACAATTTTGAGAGAGAAAGATTGTTATTCGAAGAACCAAAAGGACGAGACTAAATAGAGAAGGCGAGCTGCCCAGCTATTCTGTACATTATGGCCTCGAAAAGATCAACCTTCAGCAATTTACAGTAATATTCATACACCATTTGCTGCAGTTTGTGACTGAAAATGTCAAATCAGACGAGTAGGGATTCATCCACGAGCAACGAACTCTTACCTACTTACTGAAATAAGTATAAACTATCCCCAGAATATCATTTTTCTGCTCTACTTTTCTTATTAGCTTCAATCTTAAACTCATTATTGTTCATAAAAGCTTCACTCTCAAGATTAGACAAAACTATTTGTCATGACGTTGCATCAAAGCTGTGTTGCAAAGCAGTAATACATACATACATGCATCAGAATAAAAGAAGAGTTAAAACTTCACTCACTGGCAATTGCACAAGAGAATACACTTGACCATGTCCTCGAACAATGTAGGCGAACGAAACACTCTCCCAAAACCCCTCCCTTTTGCTTGCTGATGCATTTTATGGAAATCGATCACCCTCCTGTTCTCTTCCTCCGATAATCTCAGCATCCTTTGAACTTGACACACAAAAGGGTTTAAGCAAACTATAAGAAAGAAACATGAATATAGACACACAAAATGCATCAGGTAGTATGTTTCAATCAAAATTTCGAACCAAGGTAGCAACAAAACAAAGAAATTTGCAGAAAGCAAGAGGCTTGAGCATAAACAAAAAGTGGAATGGAATGCAACTGTTCATGATGATCCGAAGAAGCAGACAAATCAGCAAAGAGATGGAGTTCATAGCAAATGTTGCAGAGGTAATGAAGTTCGAAGAATTATCATGCAAAATCTCTGAGTTTAATCGAATAAATAATACAGTGGAAGTATCGAGGAACAGCGATCATCACCAACAAGGATTCCTGCTGCTGAAGGGCCAGAGTGTTGGGGCCGAACACGCGGAGATGAAGCGCGTGGGGCGAGTGAGGAGGGTGGGAAACGTGAACCATGACGGAGGTCTCATCGTCGCTGTCGAGATTTAGGCGGAGCGGCCGCCTGAGGGTTATGGAATGAGCGTCCCAGTGGTTGGGCGCCATCATGAAAAGCCCATGGCTGCAAACCGCTTCCTCTAAATTGAAATCCGCCGCGGCTTCGCCAAGGTGGAGCTCCACCACTACGCCGCTGCGGGCAGCGCCGGTCTCACCTTCACCGTTCATTCGCAGCTGAGATGTCAAAGGAGTTTCATAATGCAGAGAGAGAACTGCAGTAGAGGAGGTTTGCGCATGGTAATATGAACGTGGGAGTTATAATTATACACCCTGTTTATGAGGAACATAACATCAGAAAGGTTTTCACCTGTCCCAAAGGCAACACAGTAGCTACAAATTTTATGTAATCAACTGTTAAATGTACCGATAAAGGGCAATGTTAGCCCTAACTGATTCATTCAGGCATAGAGAAATACGAGAGATCTGCAGGCAGGATAAGCCAACAACTATGTGCTTTGATTGCAATGAATATAAAATTCTTAAAATTTCGTGAAAAATCATTGGAGGTAGTATGGAACGGGCAGGGCCAGAGCTAGGATTACATAATGGCAATATTCCATGGATTTCCATCATTGCACTTCTATTGACAATATTGTCTGATGTTCCTATTTGACAGCACCCGAATTCACAAAACCAAACAAGGCACATTTCACATCACTTACCCCAACTACACTAAATGAAGAGAAATTAAACTTCAAATGGAGAATAATCACGGTCACATAATTAGTAGGAGTCCGTCGTGTGAAATTGATCCCCTATATCCATAAAATATATCTCATACAACAAAAACTAGATCAAATTGCACTCGGGTCATAATCGACTGCTATTCCATCAAATAAGCCTCTAGCATTTAGAGGAGCTCTAATATCCAACAAATATATACATAATTCCTCTTCCATTGCAACTCCTTAAGCACCAATGAAAAAAAAATAAAATAACAAAAAGGATAAAAGATTTACTTGTATCAACGACTGAAGCTTCTCTTCAAGCACCGATTTCTTACTCTTCGCTTTTCCTCTTGTATCTTCACTTGGCTTCTTAGACGACCCCATTCACAAGTCGCGATCGACGAATAATTTCCAGAAAATCTCTTCGATTTCAACGGAGAAATACGATATCCATCGCCGTAGCTCCTCTTCACCATCGTAGTACGAATAGCTTTCAGGAGAAAATCTAGGGTTTAGATGGGGAGAACCGTGCCCTCATAGCTATAAATCTTTGATTTTGGGGAAATGGAAGAAATCGAAGAAGAGGGAAGGGCAACAGTTATTTTTGTTCAATTTCCCCCCCTTTTATTTTCAACATTTTTCTTTTTTTCATTTCTTCTCCACTCTTGTATCTCTGATACAAGTAGCTCTCAGATGCCGTAACGTTTTTTAACGCTTTAAACTAACGCTCTTATTTTCTTTTATTTTCAAAATAGACCCTCAGCTATTATCTATTTACAATTATGCACTGTAAAATTATATATATATATAGGTATCTTGTGTAGGTAGGTAGTTTTTAGGCTTTGATGTTCTCGAAATAAGTCAACATTTTGAATTGTGATTTCGCCAAAATTTGGTTAATTAATAATGTGAAGTTATATTGGATTAATCTATATATCTATATATCTATCTATTCTATATACTAAAATGAAATCGCCTTCCACATTTTTTCCTTCAAAATATGTCATTTCCAATATATTATCATTATATTCATATTTTTTGGCAAGGTTGAGAAATCAAATAATCTTATGCCACAAACATACAAGTACAATATACTTACGCAATTGGAATTCATAGATATTTAAAACTACCTAAAACTTGTTTTGCTTTTATTCAAAGATGTAATATATATTCAAATTTCAAATGAAACAAGTTTGGTGCATAAAAATCAAACTATCTATTTATAACATGTATTGCCAATAACATTTACAGCAACAAAAGAAAAAATACACACATTTAGTTTATAACTCTCTCTCTCTCTCTCTTCGTATCAGACTATTTTGCATTCTATGTTGCTGCAATTCTGTCATTCTTTTAATTTTCATGCTCTATTGTATTTCTCTGCATTGAAGTTAGAAACGACATAGCTCTTATTGTTTCATTCTTTGCTCCATCATATCTTCAATTTGAACGTATTCTTCCATGCTTTTACATCTGACTTTGCTTATTTGATGCAGATCTTGAGCAATGAACGGAATGTGGAAATTATTCGAACTCGACTCTTTAACCTTTTGTCATGCAACACAAGGAAGATTAATTCGAGGTTACAAAGTGCCTTTACAAGCTGACAAGATGGAGTTCAAAAGCCTTGAGTGCCTCTTTCATGATGAGGAGGTAAGCAAAAATCAGATTATCAAGCTTTTTTACATTGAAATAACCTAATAACAATAGTATTTTATACATTATGTTGCAGACTTGCAGGGAGTTAGATACGTACCACTTTACAATTGGCATTTTGGAGTCAAAGTCGGAATACGTATTTTATGAGAGGGCCAAACAAAAAATTCTCAAAATATAGAAATTCTCCATTATTGTCGTTTTCGTCCCCAATTTGGCGAAAATTCGCAGTATCTTCTTCCCCAAACTTTCGAGCCTAATTTCATAAAGAACCCTAGATGTAACGCCAAAATTCACGCGATCAACGAATCGAACTATATCCGTAGCTTCTGTGGAACTGAAACCAATCATGGCCGGGTTTTCATCGAAATGCGGGGATTGCGGAACGCTGCTGAAGTCAGTGGAAGAAGCTCAGGAGCACGCCGAGCTAACCAAACACGCCAACTTCGTCGAATCCACGGAGGCCGTGCTTAATTTGGTCTGCTCCGATTGCGGGAAGCCTTGCTGCTCCAAAACCGTATGATTCTTCAATTTTGCTCTCGCGTGATTTTTTGATTTGTGCTGTGCCGAATCAAGTAGTGATGATTGAAGAATACAGTTCTACTTTCAAGTAGTGATGATTGATAGTATTTTGATCAAAGAATTTTCAATCTTTATGCTTTTCTGAAAGTGGAACTGTATTCTGATATCCGAATTCTAGTAGACGGTTAGCTGTTCATTAATATTTTGATGCACTTGATTTGGAGGGTTCTGCATCCCGATCTTGGCACTCTGGTGATGAATCTTGAACCTTTTGATCAACTCACTTAATATTTCATCTCATGCTATGCATCTAGGCACATAGTATTTGGTCTTGTTGACATGCATCGAATAAGAATGCACAGGAAAATAAGTGCATATGGCGTAGCTTCATGTTGTGGAAATCAATTGTATAAATTACGACTCAGAAATAATTAAAGAATATATTTTGTGGCTCAGATGCTGTCTTTTGTTGATTTTGATAAACTCAGGAGAGTGATTTACATACTAAGCGGACAGGACACACCAATTTTGCGGACAAGACTTCAGAAACAGCAAAACCTATAAGTTTGGAGGTTCCAAAGCGCAAGGATGATGTGGTTCAAGAGAATGGTGAGACATTCCCTCTTCCCAATGCCCCGAGCATATTGGTCACCGATCTTCATGAATGGAAAAATTGGCAATTGAACTCACCAATCCACAAGTTAATCGTGAAGAATCACATCTTTAAGCATGGTGAAGAGGATGAGTACACCATTGGCCATGGAGGTGAAGGAGTACACATGGAGGTTGAGGATGAAGAAATGGAGGATTCAACAAGAGGAGAACATGTTTCAAGAGTTGAATATGTTGCAAGTGGAAGGTTCAATGAAAGATTCGAAACCCTTGAGACTAGAATGACAAATATGGAAAAGGGATTCAAGTCTTGTGATGCACAAGTCACCATGATGAGACAAGAAGTAACCTCTATGAGAGTTACTCAACTTGAAGAGGCAAAAAGGAGTGAAAGAATGGAAAAACAAGCTACTTCAATGATGGAGCTTTTGGAGAGCTTTCGGGAGTACCAAATTGGTCAAGGGGTGATTGGCCACGACCGGTGATGGAGGAGGCTGGTGAGGGTAGTAGCACTCAGCAAGAAGGTAGTTAATATGTCTGTCTTTCTATGTTTGTTTGCGTGCTTGCTATGTATTGCCTCTTCAAAGATGATCTGAAGCATTTTTTCTCTTTTGGGAATACGATTCTTTGGCTCTAGCTGATGCATTTGTGAAAATTTAGTATTTCCAGTAGGTAATATGCTAAAAAGTTTCTCTTTATATTGATTGGTTCAGCACAATGTCTTACACACCTTTTTCTTTGGATGTTAATGTTGATATCTTCACGTGTTTGATTTTGTTTGTCTAAAATTTTGATTTCAGTTTTTTTTGGGTTTCCCTTGAGTGCAGTTATTCAACTTTCTTCTATGCCTATTGGGCTAATTTTCAAATATGTGTCATTAGTTCTTTATCCAAATAGCTTAATGCAGCTGCATGACAATCTTCTTTTGTTTTAGAGATGGTTGTTCCTGAAGTCAATCAGCAGATACTATCAGAACTTGCAGAAATGGGATTTTCTAAAGAAAGGGCAACTCGTGCACTTCATTTTTCTGGTATGCTTTTTTTTCTAGAAAGATAAATATACCATTCTTTGTGTTCTGTTATTTATTACGGTGTATAATTATTTTGTGACCTAAAAATTTATAATTAGTTCGCACCACGTCACTGTAATCCTGTTCTCATGATACCTGGTTGTTCTCATTTTTTTTTGGAAACAATTTAACATGACATTTAAAGACCGTTTTGTTTGTTCTACTTGCTGCCCTTGTAGATTGCGTAGGGAGTTTGAGATACATCATGCTTCTTTAGTGCAATCCTGCAATGTTATCTGAGCTGAAAATTTTCTGAAATATTCTTGATAAATTGTTCGATTGAAATTGGTTGGTTAAAGTATTTGGGTTTCTTCCAGGAAATGAAAGCCTTGAGGCTGCTGCATATTGGATAGTTGAGCATGAAAATGACCCTGACATCGATCAAATGCCACTGGTATGACTTATGAGTTTATGTATTAAGTAATATTGATAAATCATATTACTTGATAGTTGATAATGAAATGGGTTGTAAAAGAAACCTAACTCTTTTAAACAGAACCTGTACTTCTTTTTGGCCTTAAAGCGGTCCACTTTCTTAAGCTGGGACTTCCTCTCCTTATTTGTGTTAGTTAATCTGTTTAGAATATCAAGCTTATAAATGATTCAAATTTAATGGCTTGATAGTGTTTAATTTGACCTATTGGAAGCCAATCTTCTTTGATATTGGAAATATTTTTCTTCCAGTCCTCTTGTTGCCAACCTCAAAATGCTGCTGCTTCGGTATCTTGATTCCTAATCTGACTACTTGCTTTTAGTAATTGTTATGGCCATTGTCTTATATATCACTGTATAATTTTTCTGACATGTCGGATGATATATTTTATTTGTCATCTCTTTTGCTGATGCTTAGGTACCTGTTGGTTCCAAGAACCCTGAGGTTCCTAAAAAAGCTCTCACACCAGAAGAGATTAAGCAGAAACAACAAGAATTAAGGTATTTTGGATTCTGGATAGGATTATTGCAATTCTTTCCTCTATGGTACAACTCGTATAAATATAATTGTTCCTTTTAGAAACATTGTATTAACATTAGCTTGCTTTTGCTCGAAACTTTAATGCCGATTCTGACTTTGAGTCAGTTGAATTGGTGACATCTGCTTAAACAATATTGTAGAGATATCTATGAATGCGGCGATAATTTCTTGAATTATTTTCCACCATATCTTAAATTGTCTCGAATTTAGAATGCTGGCTATATTTGGAGGTTCTATCACCCTCAGTTTATGTAGGTTTGTTTATTGGTTTGCTTGCTCTTTTTAATTTCAGGGAGAGAGCTCGCAAAAAGAAAGAAGAGGAAGAAAAACTGAAGGAAAGAGAAAGAGAGAAGGTTATGTAGGTTTGTTTATCAGATTACTTGCTCCCAATCTTATCTACTTATGGTCCAAAACCTTATGCTCCACCTGTTGCATGTGGAGCAGAAGGTTTTTAGACTACTAGATACAATATGTGAATATATGAGATAGTGTAAGAATTCATTTATATATAGTGGGTATAATGTTTTAAAATATATGCAGTTAATGGAGAAATTCTAATATTATAAATTTATAATATCAAAAGTGGTTTTTTGGTGGAAAAATGGCATTCCTTGTATTTTCATGAGTTTTAAGTTGTTACATATGCATAATATATTTATTCTCAGTTTCCTATATCTGTTATATTGTGCAATTTCATTAACATACTTATGTGAATGGCTTCACATGCTATGGCAGGAAAGAATTCAAATTGGGAAGTTACTGCTTGAAGCAAAACGTATTGAAGAAGATAATGAAAGAAAACGGTGTGTTATCACTTATCACTTGTGTATCCCAATTTAGATTTTGGCATTTATCGGATCTATTCTCAATGACTAAGGGTTCTTTGTCTTTTGTGAACAGTATAATGGCCTTGCGGAAAGCAGAGAAAGAGGAAGAAAAAAGTGCTAGGGAGAAAATTTATCAAAAATTGGAAGAAGACAAGGTCCTTGTGATATCCTTAATTTCTTAATGTTGTTAAATGTAGCAATTGCTGAAATGATCATATATTATGGGATTGGTCTGTGGCCAACGAGGCTTGCCCCCTACATGATTGCGTATGTTGGATTGAAGTAGTCTGTTCAAGGTTTTAAGGACTAGAGTATGGTCTTTTCATAGTTTTTTTCTTTTTTTGGTCCTTTTGTTTTTTGCTTCGTTTGCTTATACTGTTGCATTGAGCTGAATTGAAACTTGCCTATATTTTTAGGCAGAAAGACGTAGGAAACTTGGATTGCCCCCAGACGAACCAGCGGCTGCAAATCCTTCTGCTCCACCTGTTGAGGAAAAAAAAGTATTCTTTTATCTGCTTCTTAGGGGATTTGTTATGGTCATGAGTGTTTGGACTTGTTGTATTACCTGCTGATATATTCTTCTCAAAATGAATATGTAGAGCTCCCTGCCTATCCAGCCAGCTACAAAGCAGAACGAATGAGAGAGTGCCTAAGAACCCTTAAACAGAGTCCCAAGGTATTAATTCAACTTCTGTTATAATTTGTGAATGAATTGCATTATACTGAGTTAAAACAGCATATGTTGGATTTGCATTCTGGTATTTATTGATGACTTCTAACCTCCAATGAAGAATATTCCTTCAAAATTCTGAAGAGGAGAGAGAGTTTCTCTCCAGCAATTCTTTCGTGCTTTTTTATATTGTGAGGGGGATGCATATGATCAATGAATTAAGACGAGCATAGTTTGTATTATCGCTTATTGAGTTTTCTGCAACTAAAATGATTGAGCTAATCAATTCTCGATCTTGCTACTTTCTTGATTAACCAGGAAGATGAAGCCAAAGTGAAGACAGCGTTCAACACACTCTTGATTTTCGTAAAGAATGTTGCAACTAATCCAAACGAGGAGAAGTTCCGCAAAATAAGACTCACTAATGCTAATTTTCAGGTGCACTTTGTTAATCATTTCTACTTATTCTTGTTTATAGGTTATTTTTATAAGGGTATGCGACCACATTTCCCTTCCTGTCTATGTCCCTCTCACAACATGTCTAATTTTGTTGGTGATGATTCACCTCAATACTTGTGTGGCAGGATCGAGTTGGAAAACTGAAAGGAGGCATCGAGTTTCTGGAACTTTGCGGATTTGAGAAAATCGAAGGGGGCGAATTTTTGTATCTACCGAGAGAGAAAGTCGACATTGCGGTGCTGCACACGGCAGGGAGTGAGTTGACCAGTGCCATTAATAATCCTTTCTTCGGTGTTCTTTGATCTTCTCTTCTGCCCGCCTAAATGTTACATGCTTGAGAATTGTCTTTGGCTATTTTCCCTTTTACCAATATATATGTACCATTTGATATTTGACTATTTATGAGACAAAATTCAGTTCAGAGAGAAAAAATTTAGAAGCTACCTCCTTTTGTCTTCTTAAAATGCACTTTTGTTACAAAAGAAAGTGTAGTTATAGTTTATGGGACTTGAATTTTGAACATATATCAGTTTATAACATAAACTTTATTTTATTTTATTTGAAAACCCTGAACTTTTAAATAAATTAAAGTTAGGGCCATAAATTTAAAAGTGCTCAAATTCAGATCACAAACTATAAGTACCCCTAATACAAACCAGACTTGAATTTAACAAGATAATAAAGGATAATTTCAGGAAGAACTCGCTTGAAAATTGGCCAAATAAATACTCCCTCCGTCCCATTTAAACATGCCTATTTCTTTTTGGCACGAGATTTTAAGAGAGTGTGTGTAAAGATAAAGTATAGTGTTTAATATTTTAATGTCAATTTCATTATTTTGAAATTAAATCATCATAAATGCATCAAAATATATTGATGTCTGATCTTAAATGAAAGATCGTATCAAGACCTTTAATTTGATATAAAAATCATAAAAATCGGAGAACAAACGAGCAAGTTATGATAGTTTAAACTTTTAGAATTTAAATTATATTGGGATACGTGCTGAGAAGTGAGTGGATGATGGGGTGATTAATAGTAGGTAATTCTTTCCCTATTAGGAAACTGACTTATTCTAATGGGACGTCCCAAATAGGAAAACTGACATATTCTAATGGGATGGAGGGAGTAACTACTACCATTGTAATGAGACTAAAGAGCATTTCATGCTTCCAAACCACTAGGAATATCATGAAGAGATGATTTCCTTCTCTTACTTATTCCCTAGTTTTTTTACTTTCATATTTGCTGCAGTGATGAGTTTATAACTATAATGGTGCCTTTCACTTAGTTTTCCAAATCTTTCCTCATAGAATTGCCAAATTTCCGACCTGATCAATATGTAGTTCATAATAGAGAGATATCGACCTGATCAATCTTTTTCCATGACAAAGATTTCCATGACACACTGCTCCTTCCAATCTATCATACCCAAAACTATCGGGATGAAGGTCAAGCCAACACACCCCCTACATAATGTCTATCCCCATCTAGCATATGAAAGAATCCACCATGATGAATGTAGATAGCAAAGCCATCACTGTAAGAAGAGAAACTAAAACAAAAAATTTATAAGAAACTGCCATGCCCTAAAGTCAAACAAAATTTCATACTCAGTTCGAAGATTCTACAAAGGAAATACCCTAGACATTTCCAAAACCATCAAAAAGAAAGAACCCTAACCCTAAACCGCCTCAAATATAAAATGCATTTGACTTTTGAAACGAGGCCCTACATGTTTCCCATTTCTGGGACAAAAACAAAGAACCTTTCTCTAGACCACCACCCAGCACCCACGCGATGTCGATTTCAGGACCGCAACTCCGCGACAACACCAATCTGCAGAATCTTCCGAGCGAGCGGCTTATGGGAGATTGCGATTTTGTGAAGGAGACAATGAAGTATATAATCGAGGGTTACATTTTCACCTTAATCGAAATTCTCGTTCAAAACGACATCGCACATTATTTTTATCATTTTTTTAAATTCTGAAACAAAACAACACCGTTTTGATGTGATTAGGGTTTAAATGGCGTCGTCTTGACCACATATATAATCCACGTATTATATTAAAGCCACGTCAAATAAACACCGGCTGTCAGCTCGGATTAAAATTCGCCGGAAAACTGATCCGTGATAGTATTGCACCAAATCAAAAGTATGTGTATTTTATTGATAAGGGTGTAAGTTCGTGGAAAATTTGCCAATGAATGAAAGTTCGTGTGTTTATATGCTAATAACTCTATTTGGAAATTGAAAATTTTGGGAGGGCTAAATATGTAATTTTAATTTTCAATCATTGTACTACAGTAACGGTTAGTCTAGATACTAAACATACATCATGCTCTTTTTATCATGGCATCTCCAAAATTTTTGCTTATCTCAACTACCCAACAAACAAGCACTATAAGTTGACATGACATCCTAAATAGTTAGATATTGAGTTTTATTGTTGGGGTATCATTAGTTGAGATGTCTTAGTAGTAATTAGTACAAATAGAAGACTAATATAATGTGAAGTGATGTGGTCGTCATTTAACCACAAGCAAAATAAATTTATAAAAGTCTAAATATTATATGTAATACTAGTGATGAAGCCATAACTTTTGGTCACGGGTTCCAAATTAACTTATACACGAATGCTCTCCTATTCACTGTGAATACACTTAATGAGCTCACGACTAATGTGACAGTGTCACGTCAATAATTTTTTTGACTTTAGCTTTATATTTCGTAAGGTTTATTTTTATAAGGTATACCAATAATAATTTTTCTTAAATATATGATCGTGGTGTCAGACGTAGATACATTAAGTATGTTCACGGTGAGTATGGAGCATTCTTCCCAACTTATTATAGCATAAAATAAAATATTGTAAATTTTTAAAATTTATTAAAAACTAAAAATAATTAGAGAAAAAATGCATTGAATATTTGAATATTAATGGTTTTAAAATTGCTGAAAATGAAAGACACAATAAACAATGAAAGACATGAAAAATTATTGACAAATGAAAGAAAAAAAAATGTTTAAGAATAGAAGTACTCCCTCTATCCCTTGACTTTAGTCCCACATGTGTTCGATCTTGCATGATGTAAATATGCGAATTACATAAGAAAAGAAAATCCACTATTCACAACTAAAGAAAAAAACATAAAACAAATAAAAACACCGACTTCATCCTTCATGCATCTTTCTTCCTTGAGCTGCAACTGCATATGGTTTATAATTAAATTCATATTCATATTGTATATGTGAGAGAGCGAAAAAAGAAGTGGAAATATTTTGATTACCTTCATGTCTGACCCGCATTCTCTCAGCAAATTTTACAATTTTGCGTGGGATACCCTCACAAGAACTTACAATTTCAACTGCAGTTTCATTAACTCAGGGGCTCTAGCTTTCTAGTGTAGATTCCCCCAACAGTAAATCCAAACAATTTTCCTACATCTTCCTCTATAAGTTTCTTCATTTTGATTAGTTTTCCGCAAAGAAACTGCTTGCACAATTCCACAGATCATGCCGTGATGATTACCCTACAACGAGGACTTAAAAACTCACAACCTAACTTGCTCAGGCCGCACATCATCTAAGATAAGCACAAGAGGAATACTAACATAGATTTACGTAGTCTAGCTGCTCTGATATCTTCGTCTTCCTCACCCTCAAAATCTATACCTAAGAGAAAGACTATTTTATCTTGTAAACTGCAGATGGTAAAATCTTGGGAAAATCTAAAACTAAGAGCCAATTACGGTAACCGGTAACCGTACCGTTTGACACCCCTATCCTATAGAGTTGACTTGTAAAATCCATTCACGAATTTCTCGTCTCTTGTTACGACCTGTGCATTCTATCAAGTCTAACTCGGTATTTACATCAAGTTCCTTAGCCTTCGATACAACCATGCTAGCACCTAGAATATTAAAATTGCTATCAAACTCACTAACATTCCTGAAGTATGTGATTGCATATTTTTTGCCATATCCAATGCCTATTTTGCCATATCCAATGTCGCTCCCATTATGCAAGATCCCGACGCCATTCTGGTCTTCAAGATCAAGAAAACAATAGCAAACAAACTTAGAAAAGGGGGTAAGGGAGTTTTGGTAGATACAAAAGAGGAAACTCACTCGTACTACATGGGCAAACAACACTAAAATAAAATTCATTATGTCAGCCCGTTCAAATACGCAAGAACGAATAAAATATAAAATGTTGTAATTTATATTATAAATGGAGCACCATCAATCAACAAGAAAAAGTGTTATCCCAAATTTTTTCATATATAAATTTCGATCATATACTTAAAAGAATCAGGTGCAAAATCAGTTTAAATACGGAGAAAATTTGGGATGGCAACTGCAAGAATTTTGACCTGCACCTTTCTATTCTGGTTTCGGTCTCACACTGCAAAAGATTTCAAATGGGGAGGTGCTAAGCATCATCCCGAAAAAAAGATGATGGTGAGAAGATGCACCCTAGATCTTCGTTCAACACCTTTCTTGAAGTGGCTAAAAGCAAGAGTACGCCGTGAGAGAGTACTGAGATTATTGCGGTTCATTCTTTACACATTGTAATGAGAGATGTTTTTCAAGAGAGTGTGGATAGCGATCCTAAACAGAGTGATTCTAATGGTGGAGAGGTGGATGAACTTGCTGCAGTGGAGACTGAAATGGCCCGATTTTTAGAACTGCGAATGCTCCAATTTTTGGGGTTAATGCGTCTGGTTTGATCATTGGATGGAATGGTAAAATATGTGAGGTTACTGGATTGGAATTGGTCAAAGCTCTTGGGAAGCCGCTAATTCATGATGTTGTCCACGAAGAATCGCGTGAAGTAGTCGAGAGGCTTATGGATGGAGCTCTTAGAGGTAGTTTTTTTCCCCTTTCCTTCATGTTAAAACCATTTAATTTTCATATCATGTTTAGTAATATCACGTAGAATAATATATTCTTCGAAATGGAAGTTGTGGCATCTTTCATTAATTTTCTAACAGAAAATCACTAAGTTACATTTTCATTTGTTTTAAAAAAATGATTCTTTTGAAGTGAACATCTTCATATTTCATTGCTAGACTGCATAGTGGCCTTATCACATGCAATATTTTTCTACGATTTTTCATTTTGTGTTTCTTATGGCGATACGCTTTGTTGGTCCTTAAATACAAGGTTTCTCTGTGAAAAATGGCAAACTATGGCCTTATAGGTGAGATGTCGAAGCCGAACATCAAAAGATCAGTCTAAACCATAAACCTTAAACCCTTAACTGTAGGGCGGGCGGCAGAGGAAGAGATAGCTAGGATGGCTCTAGATCCGGCGGCGTCGGCGGACGAGATCCTTGCCCCGGTGATGGCACGCAAGCAGTCGCTTAGGGTTCAGATGGCAGCTTTGGGAGGGACATGTGATGGTTCTCGCTCCGGCAGCTCCAACGAGGTGGCTCTAGATGCGGGAAAGACAGACGGTGGCTGATGGGGAGTGAAAGATGATCATGGCAGCGGCGGAGGCAATCCCGAAAGCAGCATGCTCAACGGAAATCTGACCCCCTTATCCAGTGATGCATGGAGATGCAAATTAAGACTTATATTTTGTTCTCCCCAATTCTCTATCTTATTTTGGAGCAACTTAGTGGCCAGACCCTTGTTTTCTTAGAGGGTAAATACTTATTTAGTTATTGAAGAGCTTGAAATATTATGGACCATGTTTTTTAGTAGTGTGGACTGTTGTATGTTTGTTCTCGCATTAAAACATGAAAGAAATGTGGTTGATGAAGTAAACGAGTCAATTCGAACACGTTAATGAATTTAAAATAAAAAAAAACCATAAACCCTAAAACCACCTACTTTTTTGTGATTTTGTGAAGGCGACAATGAAGTATAGAATCGAGGGTTATACTTTCACCTTAATCGAAATTCTCATTCAAAACGTCATCGCACATTATTTTTAATCAATTTTTTTAATTCTGAAAACAAAACGACGCCGTTTTGATGTGATTAGGGTTTAAACGGCGTCTTTTGACCACGTATATAATCCACGTATTATATTTAAGTCACGTCAAATAAACACCGTCTGCCAGCTCGAATTAAAATTCATTAAAAATCTGGTTCGTGATAGTATTGCACCAAATCAAAAGTATGTGTATTTTATTGATAAGGGTTTAAGTTCGTAGAAAATTTGCCAATAGGTGGAAGTTCGTATATTTATATGCTAATAACCCTATTTGGAAATTGAGAATTTGGGAGGGCTAAATATGTAATTATAATTTTCAGTCCTTATACTACAGTAATTGTTAGTATAGATACCAAACACAGATCATGCTCTTTTTTCTTTTTTATTTTTTTTTATTTTTTATTTTTATCATGGTTTAATCTCAATAGTCACTGACTATCTCCAATTTTTTTTACTTATTTCAACTACCCAACAAACAAGCAATAAATGTGTAATAGGTATCAAAAGTTGACATGACATCTTAAATAGTTACATATTGAATTTTATTGTTAAAGTACCATTAGTTGTGATATCTTAGTAGTAATTAGTACAAATAGAAGACTAATACTCCCTCCATCCCCCATATATGGGTGCAAAGAGAAACGACACACGCAGATTAAGACAAAATTGATGTAAAGTGGTAAAAGTAAGATAAAGTATAGAGAAAGTGAGAAATGTGGGTAAAAAATGAGAAAAGTAGGAATAAAGTGAGGATGGATAAATAATTTTGATAAAAAAATCTTTTTATTTATGGAATGCACATACATATAGGGGACGTCCCAAACGGGTAATATGCACACATATATGGGGGACGGGGGGAGTATAAATATAATGTGAAGTGACGTGGTCGTCATTTAACCGCACGCAAAATAAATTTTTTAAAGTCTAAACATTATATGTAATACCAATGATGAAGCAAGAATTTTTGGCAACGTGTCCAAATTAACTTATACACTAATACACTTAATGTACTCACGACTGATGTGACAGCATCACGCTAATAATTTTTTCGGGTTTAACTTTTTTTTTTTTTTCCGTAGGGTTTATTTTTATAAGGTACTAACAATAATAATTTTTTTTCAAGTTTTTGTCACCCCCACACTTGCATCATAAACATACAAGGTTTTGTCTTCGAGTTCACTCCCACTTAGCTCCAAGGCTTTCTTCAAGGAATCGCTATTCGTAAACTCAAGGTATGCTTTCCTGTTAAACAAAATCGTGCACCAAACTTCATAGGAGATAATTAAAGAAAATCGGAAACAGCAAAAGTATGCAAGGTGCATCTTCTTCCAGAAGAAACATTAGGCTCCTAAAGATGAGAGAGACGAACCCTTTGACACCTCCCTTTCGATTTTTCGGGATACAAACTCGTGTAATTTCACCACAAGAACCAAAGTGCTCCAATAGTGCTCTCCTAATCTGCAAATTTTGTGTTAACACACACTATTCAGTATTCCCCTTATGACAATATGAGAAGCTCAAGAAAATCAACATAGAAATGCCCAAATTTACCAGGTCTTCACCGCCATGCTTGTTGAATCCTTCAATAACTGCTGTATTCTCCTGAGCTGATTGTGAATCTCTGTCACAGTAAAATATTTTAAGTTATTATCTAAGAACCAACTATGCTTGAATAATGCAGATACTGCAAATGTAGAAATGCATCCATTCGGACCATACCTATCTCCACTTTCTTTCAACAAGCGAATTTTCACTTTTGAGATTTCAAGTTTTTCACCATTCAGTTTCAACGCCTACATATCATTCACAAGAAAATTTAACCACAAGCAATGAAAAAAATCAAGGGTGGGACAGAGTCTTTATATTATACCTCCTCTGCTTCTCTTGCTGTGGCGAACTCAACATAAGCAAATCCTTGGCAATTAGGGTAATCGCCAATAGGGAGATTGAGATAAACAATTTTACCGGCAGATTTAAAGAAAAAATGACTGCAGTAAAAAAACAATCATCAATATTACTCAAAAATGAAGAGCCAGTAAAAATTTGATGATAAGAAACTCACACATGGTATTCTTCAACATAACCGGGTATGTTTTCAACATATATAGTTTTCGAGCCTCCTACACCTGATTGCTCCCTCTGAGAGTAAGGGGTCTTGTGCAAACGAATTTAGAAAAAGACAACAAAAAAAAAAAGAATTACAACAGATAGTAATATCATCAAACAAACAATCTAGTAATCTCCAACATCTACATGTTATGAGCAGCCTCAAAAATATCCTCCTAACATTTAAACAACTTCAATATATACTACACCTTCCGTCCCACTAAACATGTCTCACTTATTGAATATACGTGAAGTATAAAATAATAAAATCAGACATTATTAATAGGGACAGAGGGAGTATTATACAAGACCACTTTTACAGCATTACAGTAGAATTGCATTAATAACATAGATGCCATTTTAACATCACCACACTGCATAAGCAGTAGTGTAATGGTATTTAGAAACCATTGCACAACACAGAACTGATAAGCAATAACTATCGTGAATTATATATCACAGTGAACAAAAGGCACTAGTGAAACAGGTAACGGGAAAATCCATGAAATAGATTAAGTGGGCAATTACAGATTTCTTGGGAGTCTTGGCAGGTTTTTCCTCTTCATTAGTTCATACCACACACATGAATAAATTGCTAATAGACACCAAAAGATGAAAAGATAAAAATATAATCAACGTACAACTGTACAAGACACAAAGGCTAAAATTAATTCAAGAGATGAAACAAAAAAAACAAAATTTGAGCAAGTTATATACAGTTTCATACATTGAGACGTTTCTCAGCCTCGGTAGGAGAGAAGTCTTCCACAAGCTTCTTCCCAATAACTTTCTCTCTTTTTCTCTTTCCTATGAAAAACAATCAAAATCACATAGAAAATATTAATTTCGAAACAAATCCATATCTACAATCGCAGCTAACATAGAAAAACCAGCAAAAAAAAAAAAAAAAAAAAAACACTACTTTTCAAGGGATCATGGCCAGTAGCGGCATCGACCGATGCTTCAACCTACAAGAAATAACCAAACACAAAAATCATGCAGAATTCATCGCAAGAAAACAGCAAAAGAATTTATCAAAGACGTATATATATACAGTAAACAATCGATGTTCTCACCTTAACGGCATTCTTGCTTGATTTTCCCATTACAAATGGTTTCCTCAATTCAATCCCTACGCGGAAATGGAACCACCGGCGTATGCTAGAAACTTCTACCTTTTTGGAAAAGCAAATTGGTTTTTACCCATGTTGCATGCGTGGATGCGGAGATAGGACAAATTTTTTTTTAAAAATTTTACGTCTATATATTTATATATTTTATTAAATATATAACTGATTTTATATAAATAAAATTCATAAATTAAATATTACTCTATAGATGATAATTAAAATATAATTTTCAATCAATCCCCATAAGTAATACTCCTTAGTAGAAGTGCCCACCGGAACCGAACCGTCGGTTTTTAACCGGAACCGGGCGGTTCCGGAACCGAACCGGAACCGACGGTTCGGAATCGACCCGAGGAACCGGTAGAACCGACGGTTCGGTTTCGGTTCCGAAAGTTTGGAACCGGGAACCGACGGTTCGGTTCCGGTTCGGAACCGAAAAGAACCGGGTTTTTTTTTTTTTTTTTTTAATTCTAATTTTATTTTATGTTTCAATATTATACTTGTATTTGTATACTTATTTGATGTAACATTTGAATACTGATTAGTGTGTTACATTTTTTTATATGGAAATATTATATTTGTAAAGTTAAATATTTTTATCATTTAATTTATAATTCACAATTTAATAAGCTAAAATAAATAAGACTAATACAAAAAATATCTTTAAATTAATAATAAACAATGTCACTTGATGATGAAGAATTGAATATGACAATTTACATAAAATATGTCATATTGTCATCAAATTAATAATTTTGAAGAATTGAGAAACAATCAAGATCTTTTGCATTGGTGGTCAAGAAGAACAGTTCAATACCCAATCCTATTCATAATGGCTCGATAACTCTTTGTTGTTCCTGCCTCGTCGGTGTCGGTCGAGCAAGCTTTTAACAGCGGAGGGTACACTTTAGACGAAAGACGATCAATGATGACCCCGCGGAATCTCGAAGCTCAAGTATTGCTCAAGGACTACACTTTAGCCGAACACCGTGAGCAAGAGAACAAATGAGATGAGGTCTTTGAACATGATCCAATCAGTACCACCGAAGCAGAAACCGACACCGATGCCTCTGAAAAAACGGATGATTTCGACGACAATTTCGATTTCGACAATATGTAGTGGTCTATTAAAATGCTTAGACGAGTACTCTTTTTCCTCACGGAGGTTTTAACGAGGCTCGACCCTTGGAATCGACATGTGATATCCAAGGGTTTAGGATTAATAAATAAAAAAAATCATACAATCTCATTCTCAAGTATTTTTTTTACATTTTATAATTTGAATTGTCTTACAACTAAAATTAAATCAATAAACAATGAAGCATTGAATCATAATCGAACAAAAAAAAAATTATTTTTTTTAAAAAAAGTCGGTTCCTATCCGGTTCCGGAACCGGAACCGGAACCGGAACCGTTACTGTTCCGGTTCGGTTTCGGTTCCGGCCATCTTGGAACCGGAACCGCGTCGGTCGGTCGAACCGTGGGCACCTCTACTCCTTAGTCTCTCCGTCTAAAAAATAGCGTATTATTTCTTTTGATAATAATAATTTTATGCTCTTTTCGTCCCATAAATTTGAGCACGAGAATTAAAAAAATGTGTAATCTTTCCCGGTTATAAATAGTTATAAGTATAATATTATTCATAAATGAGAAAAGACTACACATTCCCTTAATTTTCGTACCAAAACTTATGGGACGAACGGAGTATAAAATTATTATCAAAAGAAACAAGACGTTATATTTGGGACGGAGGGAGTATACTATATTGATTTTGTAGTGAATTTAAAATTTATGGCAATATATATATATATATGTAAAATTCAAAATATAAAATTACTTAAACGCACTGGATTTTTGAGACAGACGCACCCGATACGTGTATCCTATTTATTATTTATTTTTAGGATTCACCATGTGGCGTATCCGGTACGTGCGATAACTGCAATATGATATTTTTAAAAGAGTCCGTACATTATAAGTTTTTACCTTTTATTATAAAATATAAATAAAACGAGGCTCGTTACTTATTAGGTTCAAAGAGTCCGTACATTATAAGTTTTTACCTTTTATTATAAAATATAAATAAAACGAGGCTCGTTACTTTAACATGATCATTTTTTATCTATAGAAATCTATCAAAAGTTTTCCTCAAAAACAAAAAAAAAAGTAATTTATTAAAAGTTAGAATAAAATACTATATAATTTTTTTTAATACAATCACTGATTTTGAGTCCGATATGGCGCAGGTGGGGGAGGGAGGAACATAATTTCACATGAATATTTTCCTAAATTCTCATGCATTTTATAATTCATTAATTTTATTTAATTTCAACTATTTCACACCGATTCTTAAAATGCACTTTGTTATTAACGAAAGTGTAGTTATAGTTTATGGGAGCTGAATTCTGAACATATATCAGTTTATAACCTAAACATTAATTATTATTATTTTGAAAATCCTGAACTTTACAACTTTTATTGATTTATGGCTTGCATCTCAATTTTCGGTACTACTTGCCAATGAGACCTTGGTCTATTGATAAGGTGGAAGCCCCCAGAATCTCTTCTTAGGAAGAGATTTCGGGTTCAATTTTCACCGCGACATGTAGCGTGTGGCCGCCTTTGTGTAGTGTAAAATTCCTACCTATATGTGGAATCGATTTCGCTATAATAGATTTGATATATAATTCTCAAAAAACGACTACTTAATTTGTCGTTGTTGTAAAAAAGTATTTGACATGCATATCACTATGAGTACCAAAATCAGAGATGCGATAATGGAGAGTTGAATCACCTTTTCGACATCAGAATTTGTGATGCTTACTATAAATGATAAAATTATATTGTTCAGAATTTTTTAAAAATTAATTAAAGTTTAGGCCACAAATCGAAAAGTGTTCAAAGTTCATGTCACAAACTATAAGGATCCCTAAAACAAATCATTCCACACAAATTTAACAAGATATTAGTAAAAGATTATTTCTTAGCCAAATAAATAACTACCATTATAATAATGTCACTAAAAAGAGCATTTCATGCTTTCAAACCTCTAGGAATATCATGAAGAGTTAGTTTCCTTCTCTTACTTTTCCCTTGTTTCTTTTCTCCCATATTTGCTGCAGTGATGAGTTTATAACTAGAATGGGGCATTTCACTTAGTTTACCGAATCTTTCCTCATAGAAGTGCCATATTTCCGACCTGATCAAAATGAAGTTACGATTAGAGAATTCAGATATCGAGCTGAACGAGACAAGATGTTAATCGAAACAACACATACCAGAAAGCCAGGAACTGAAAAGGTGCATATTTTCCATAGATGTCATCAAGATCTTGTTGCACTGTACGAAGCGAGGTGATTTTCGAATGGACCTGCACCATCAAGGTTAAAAGTTAGGAGCATAGTTTGTAAATAAAAAATTTAAGAAAAGAGAAATAAATATACCTGTTTCAGGTGCCTTATAGTTTCTGAATCTGTTGGAATTACATGGTAGTAGCCCATGCACATCAGAACATTAGCACACGTGAATGGCCCGAATCCATCGATCACTCTCAGCTTCTCGGCCAAATTATCATACTCAGACAAACTCGAGGCACTATTATAGCATTCTAGTTCTCTCAATTGAATCCTGCCTTCAACGACACCCTGAGCAAGCTTTATAACACGACCTGCCCTATAACCAAGACCACAACGCTTAGCCAAGAAGTTCTCATTGAGTCTAGCTAACTCTCTGAAGCTCGGAAAATTCCCAATTGTGGAGCTGCAGTCATTTTCCACCATATTTGAAAATCGATGATCAGAAGAATCATCAGCTGAAGTCACTGAAGGATTGCATTTCTCAAGGAAATCATCCCTTGCCTCCTCCGGCTCTGGTGTGAAGGTTGGACTTAGATGATTCGTCTTGTCGTAGCATTCTGATATCACAGATGTACTGATTTCTACCTCAGTCTCTTCACCTCCTAAACTTTCTGCAAATTTCTTTGCTAATTTAGGTAGACATTTACGAGGCTTTCTCTTTGATTCTTTTCCAGAAGGTGTTTTCGGAGCAAAAGGCTTGATATTGGTTGCTTGAAAACTCAGAATTGTTCGAGTTTCATCCTTGATATTTGATTCTTTTGGTAACGGATGTTGCAATTCTGCCTGAAGCTCGCATAGGGCTTGAGCCATGCTCAAAGTTCTCGACCACCTGAAAAAGTAAAGAAGAAGAAAAGCAATCGTCATAAGGTAAACATGTGAACTGCCAAGTAAAGATAAACAATTTTGAGAGAGAGAGATTGTTATTATTTGAAGAACCAAAAGATCAACCTTCAGCAATTTTCAGTAATATTCATACACCAACTGCTGCAGTTTGTGACTGAAAATGTCAAATCAGACGAGTACGGATTCATCCACGAGAAACGAACTCTTACCTACTTACTGAAATAAGTATAAACTATCCCCAGAATATAATTTTTCTGCTCTACTTTTCTTATTAGCTTCAAATTTAAACTCATTATTGTTCATAAAAGCTTTGCTCTCAAGATTAGACAAAACTATTTGTCATGACAGTACATCAAAAGTGTATTACAAAACAGCAATACATACATGCAATAGAATAAAAGAAGAGTTAAAACTTCACTCACTGGCAATTGCACAAGAGAATACACTTGACCATGTCCTCGAACAATGTAGGCGAACGGAACACTCTCCCAAAGTCCCTCCCCTTTGCTTGCTCGTGCATTTTGTGGAACTCGATCACCCTCCTGTTCTCTTCCTCCGATAATCTCAGCATCCTTCGAACTTGACTCTACGGCATTTAAGCAAACTATGAGAAAGAAACATGAATGTAGACCCACAAAATGCATGAGGTAGAATGTTTCAATCAAAATCTTGAACCAAGGTAGCAACAAACATGATAAGAACAAAGAAAGTTACACAAAAGCAAGAGGCTTGAGCATAAACATGAAGCATTATCGCAAACATCGAATCAGCACAGAGATGGAGTTCATAACAAATGTTGCAGAGATAATGAAGTTCGAAGTATTATTCATACAAAATCTCTGAGTTCAATCAAATAAATAACACAATGGAAGTATTGAGGAACAGCGATCATCACCAACAAGAATTCCTGCTGCTGAAGGGCCAGAGTGTTGGGGCCGAACACGCGGAGATGAAGCGCGTGGGGCGAGTGAGAGGGGTGGGAAACGTGAACCATGACGGAGGTCTCATCGTCGCCGTCGAGATTCAGGCGGAGCGGCCGCCTAAGGGTTTTGGAATGAGCGTCCCAGTGGTTGGGCGCCATCATGAAAAGCCCATGGCTGCAAACCGCTTCCTCCAGATTGAAATCGACGCGGCGTCGCCGAGCTGAAGCTCCACCACCACGCCGCCGCGGGCGGCGCCGGTCTCACCTTCACCGTTCATTCGCAGCTGCGTATCGGAACGACGCCGTTTGGCGCACGTTTCCAAATTAGAAAAGACAATGTCGGTCAAAATTGAAGATTACTTCGATGGCTATATTAATTAATTACTATTAAGATAAGAAGCCGAATTTATTTATTGTTCTTATTCGGCAAAGTTCGAGGAGATAGAACAGTGCAGTGCTAAGAGTTCACTCATCGTTGAAATTCTGCGCGATCATGGTGAATCCTTCGAACTTTGAGCTTTCCAATTATCATTATTTTGGTAAAATTCTCTGCATAATCTCTGAAATTTTCTACACGATCGTGATTTGAACTAGGCTAGCGACGGCATTGCTGAGCCGATGAAGCTGAAGCTTTTCTCCTACTGGCGGAGCTCTTGCTCTTGCCGTGTGCGAATCGCTCTCAATCTCAAGGGTAAGAAGAACTCCGTTTCATTCTTCATCAAATTTTTTTCAACTTACTGAATTTGTCGATGATTAACTGTTGAGATGTTGAGAAATCAACAGGTTTGGACTACGAGTACATAGCGATTAATTTGCTCAAAGGAGAACAAAAGTCTCCTGGTATGTCCTTAGCTTTTCCTTCATCTTTTTCAGTGATTTGCTGTAACATCACATTTTCATGGATTTTGGCTGCAAATTGTGCTATGTATGTGATGAGCTTATGTTTTGATGTATTCTTTTGAACTTGAAAGACTTTTTGAAGCTCAATCCGCTTGGATTGGTGCCTGTGCTCATCGATGGAGATACTGTCGTTTCGGACTCCCTTGCAATCTTATTGGCAAGTTTCTTGGATTAAGATAGCACTAACAGTACTTAATATATGTAGTATGATGATTCATTGTTTGTATAATCTGATATGTGAGTATTTGTGTGGGGATGTGCAGTATCTGGAGGAGAAATATCCTCAACGTCCGTTGTTACCTCAGGATCTGCAGTTGAAGGCCTTGAATCACCAGGTCAGTAATAAATTTCCACATGATTTCGTACCTTTTAAATTTGTTTAGTTACTTTAATAGGACCGAAATCCGAAGATTGTCAGTTTTTTAGAAACATTTTTTGCATTTCAATAATACTACCCTGCTAAGACTGTTCGTCTCATAAAGATTCACTTAGAATATGAACTGCAACGGAACCTCTTCCGCTATGGCTTCTAAGATCGTCGAGGCAGTTGGGAAGTAAAAAATTTGTTACTTGAATATGGGAGAGGGGATGAATAGAACTGCCCAAGTTACAAGGTTATTGTTATAACTGAAGGTTGCTATTAGTTATTAGCTCCCTAGGGCTGTGGGTGAGAAAATTAATGAGTACTTGAAAGGTAGAGACTCGAGTTTTCTCTGCTGGAACACGGATAAGATTATATTTTCTGAGACGATTGGAGCACAAACTATTGCATTTTTTAGTCAGCTGCCTGCTTAGCCTGAATGAAATGGTTATAGAATTAGAGATAGAACATACAAGTTCGAGCTGCTTTAAGAGATCAGGGTGGTACTAATTTTTCCAGTTTTAGCAGAAGCAGCTCATCGTTCTGTACAACAATTGAGTGCTGTTATTGCAATCAAGAGAACTCAGCATAAAAGAAATATCAATATCAGAAAATCATCCAACTAAGATCATATGTCTATTAGACCAAAGCATAAAGTGTGTGTATACAATATTTGCTTGAGCTGAGTAAGCTTAGCTTTGCTAGTCTCAATTTGTGGTTGTCTAAAGAGTTGACAATTCGAATTATAGGGGTGCCACTTAGAGATTGTATTATCCAGTGGAATGTTCTTGAATGGTGTTGGCGGTTTACTGCTGCGTTAAGTTATAACCATACTGTTAAACCAATTTAAGCATCATGTCAAATTGTTGCTATTTTGGTCCTTGGTGCTAAGTTGCTAACTCTATCCTTTGCTTACTCATCACAGGCAGCAAATATTGTTTTTGCGAGCATACAGCCTTACCAGAATATACCCATCATTGTAAGAATATAACCACTCTTTCAATTATATTGTCCATTTATGCGAGTGGTTATTAACTTGTGCATGTGATTCTTTTATTATATGAACAAAGAAGACATCTAACTGTTTAATTCTAAATTTCAGGGGTATATTAAAGAAAAACTTGGAGCTGATGAGATGCTTTCTTGGGTTCAGCATCGTATTAAACATGGCTTCGCTGGTATGCTTTGATTAATGTGTCTCAGACTCTCAGGCCTGCGAAATTTAGAAATTGTTATCTCTATGAACTGAATATCAACTGGAAGTTCTGTAAATTACTGAATTGAGGTTTAGAAACAGCTTGTACTAACTAGTTCAATGTTATGGAAAAGTCGCAAGATGGAAGTATTGGGAAAATCTCTGGCGAATATCCTGTTGCAATATTATTCTGTTGTTTTGAGTTTCCTGTTTTCTCGATCTTGAATGTCTTACCCCAATGACGAAACAAATGCTAGAATTTGAAAACATTTGATATTATTATCCGAACGGTTGATTAGGTTTCAGTTTTATCTTCAATTTCAGCCATGCTCGTACAACTTTGGCAGCATTTCTGTATAGCAGAACACAAGCAAATTTTTAACTTCTTCCTAATTGAGTACAGCTCTGGAGAAGCTTTTGGAGAAACATGCTGGGAAATATGCTACGGGAGATGAAGTTTTGCTGGTTTGTCAATTATCTTATTGACACTTTTGGCTAGTCAAAGTTACCTTCTTACTCTTAGAAAACAAAGTATATTTATCTGAGCTGTAAAGAAAATTTCTATCCTCTGCTCCTAATTTAAAATTTAAATAAGCAAATATAAGATATTATTAATTTATGATCCTCAAATCAGCGTTATATCACTGGCATAATATTGTTGAATATGATTAGTTTCATAAAGGATAAAATTTTCATAGCTACTATGGAATGCAGTTAGGCTCACTTTTATAGAGTTTCTATAATATTGTAAAAATGGGAAGCATTGATCTTTTGGTATAAATGTGCAGGCTGATCTGTATTTGGCACCTCAGATTGATGGTGCTATTAGAAGGTTCAGTGTTGATATGGTATGCCTTCATTAACCATGATCAAGTAATAAGTTCACTGTTTCTTCTTGAAGCAATGTATTGATTCAAGTACTTATACAAATTTCTTGGAATTTAAGCTTCTATAAATGGAGATTTTTTTGTCTTCATATATTTTCATGTGCACAAAAACAGCTTTATACTTGAGCTCCAAAGTTTTCTGGAAGGTATCATGAAGTGTTAAATACTTAAATTCATGATGTCCTGTAAAGATTTTATTCACAACTTCATTTCAGAACTGAGTTGAATTTCCATAACTATTGTATGTGGCTCTCATTTTCAGTAAACTGCATATTCCTATTTGTAGATTTGTCATGTGTATGAACCTTAAACTTAACTCTTAATACTTCTGGTTTGAATAATGGGCAGAACGAATTCCCTATCTTGTCAAAGTTGAATGAGGCATACAAGGAACACCCTGCTTTCGAAGCTGCTATGCCTGGGAAGCAGCTTGATACGCCACCCGAGCAAAGGGACTGAAGGTATGATTATGATTCTTGTAAAAGAACTTACTATGTACCTTGCCATTTACTATGTTGAGCTTTTATACGCAGCTCTTGCAAATTGATGTAATGCTCACTTCTTTCTTAAAAAGTCTTATAGCTTCTTATATTTCTATCGAGTTATGCAGTACGCCTATTCTCTGTTTCTTGCATGATACGAATCCATCTTCATCTCTCATTTAATCGAATTACTCGATGTATGTTGTATAGCTTGTTACTCTGTTTGTTTGTGCAATCAGAAGAAACCACATATGACATGTCACCAACTGGTAATGTTGGTTTCTCCACCTTCTTGTATAATGCTAAATAACATACATACTGTCAAAATTGTAACTATGCAAAGTCTTTATTTCTGTAATTCTAATACTATATCTATCTATAATTGAAAATTCAATAGTTCACTTTGATAGTAGTCTTTATTTTAGCTAGTCCTGCATTCAAATAGTTCAATCTCAATTATATTTGGATCCACAAAGAGACCACATGTTGCGCATTTTCTGTCTTTTTTCAGTTTTCAACTTTATGATTTTGTTTTTACCCGCTTTTTCTTGAAAGTTCCCATCTCACTTTATTTTCTTGAAAACGAGGGCAGCAGTAGATCAACAATTGTTGCTCTCTGAGAATTGTTACTAAGAATGAGGCTTTTATATTGTTATATTTTCTATTTAAACCTTGGTCTCCTGTATACTCCCTCAGTCGCATTTAAAGTGTTCCATCTTCTTTTTTTTTTAGCCGTCTCATTCAAAGTGTAATATTTCCCTTATTGAAAAAAATTTAGCTCTTTAAGAAGTGTGGGTGTTATCATTTTTTTCACATTTTATATTTTCTTCTTAATTACCGTGTCCAAATAAGGGGAACACTTTGAATGAGGTGGAGGGTGTATGTATTCAAATTTTATTTTTGAGATGTTCTTCAATATGTGTGGTGGACGTCGTTTACCACCAAATAATTCCTGCAATTTGCTAAGAACTCAGATTAGTAAAGCGATAAGCAGGGTCGAACCACAAAGAACGGGTTAATCAACTTAAATTTCCTAAAGAACAAATTCGGTGTAGCCACCACACCTTAAAGTATGATTTTGGAATTATCAACTACGAAAAAAGAAAATAAACTAAATGCAAACAAGATAAATCAATACTAAAAACAATTCGGCTATAGGATACTGTGAATGCAACGGACGTACCCCTATTCCTACGTACTTCTTCGATAGCTAGCAAGAGACGCTGAAGGAACCCGATATTAGACAAATTACCCAAGAACGCAAGTAATAACTCATCTACCAAGTCATTCCTACTACCAATACAATAGCTTTGCCACAAATTAGTCCTATTCCGACAATTACGGATTGGGGGAACTAATTGACTATATTCCGACTAAATCTAAGTTGATTGGGCTTAAACAAAATTAGAAATAAACAATAAACACAAGGAATAACTTGGAATCCACATAATCAACTATAACACAATTAAGTCTCACGGAATTATTAGCCTAGTGATTCATTATTCTTGCCGAATTAAAAACCTAGCTACTCATAATAACATAATAAAACAAAGCAAAATCAAATAAATAAAGCTTAATAAATTAATCTGAGAATTAAATGAACAAATAAATTTTCACCGGAAATCCCAAGCTTCAAACGATTCTAGTGCAGTAATCCATAAAACTAATCTATTGTAATTTGCGGAATAGAGAAAAAACAAGAAAGAAGGAAGACTTAATCTCCTCCGTAAACTAACGTCCTCATGCAAACTATTCAAAGCATTAAAATATTAATAAAATATTCTAATCCTAAACTAATTAGAATTAATAAAAATAATCTTCTAATTAATTTCCTTCCTTCTCCAAGTTTTCTCCATATTTGAAAATAAGCTCAAAATTCCACAATTTCCCATTAAACTCCTCTTTATTCAAAGATTACAATTTCCTGCACAAATCACACCATATTGTAAATTAAATCAATTCAAACTCATAAATAATACGTATCAAAAATATGAACAACAAATACCAACATATCAATGTGTTATACTAAAATGTACGTAATATATTTCCACCCATTTTAAATTTTAACTTCAAAGTTGCAACTTATTATTGTTCATAAAAGCTTCACTCTCTGATTCAAAAAAAAAAAAAAAAAGCTTCACTCTCAAGATTAGACAAAACTATTTGTCATGACGTTGCATCAAAGCTGTATTGCAAAACAGTAATACAGTAATACATACATGCATCAGAATAAAAGAAGAGTTAAAACTTCACTCACTGGCAATTGCACAAGAGAATACACTTGACCATGTCCTCGAACAATGTAGGCGAACGAAACACTCTCCCAAAGCCCCTCCCTTTTGCTTGCTCATGCATTTTGTGGAACTCGATCACCCTCCTGTTCTCTTCCTCCGATAATCTCAGCATCCTTCGAACTTGACTCTACAGCATTTAAAGCAAATTATAAGAACGAAACATGAGCACAGACACAATAAATGCAAGAGGTAGAATGTTTCAATCGAAAGAAAGTTGCAGAAAGCAAGAAGCTTGAGCATAAACATGAAGCATATCACAAACATTGAAGTGGAAATGTGGAATGGAATGCAACTGTTAATGATGATCCGAAGAAGCAGAAGAATCAGCACAGAGATGAAGTTCATAGCAAATGTTGCAGAGATAATGAAGTTCAATGTATTATCAAACAAAATCTCTGAGTTTAATCGAATAAATAACACAATGGAAGTATTGAGGAAACAGCGATCATCACCAACAAGGATTCCTGCTGCTGAATGGCCAGAGTGTTGGGGCCGAACACGCGGAGATGAAGCGCGTGGGGCGAGTGAGAAGGGTGGGAAACGTGAACCATGACGGAGGTCTCATCGTCGCCGTCGAGATTCAGGCGGAGCGGCCGTCTTAGGGTTTTGGAATGAGCGTCCCAGTGGTTGGGCGCCATCATGAACAGGCCATGGCTGCAAACCGCTTCCTCTAAATTGAAATTCGCCGCGGCGTCGCCGAGGTGGAGCTCCACCACTACGCCGCCGCGGGCGGCGCCGGTCTCACCTTCACGACTCATTCGCAGCTGCCGTATGATTTTCTTCTGATCACTCGGAACGACGCCGTTTGGCGCAACTTTCCAAATTAGAGAAGACAACGTCGGTCAAAATTGAAGATTACTTCAATGGCTATATATTAAATTATTACTTATTAAGATAAGAAACCGAATTTCTTTATTGTTCTTTATTCGTGAAGCTCGAAGTTACAGAACAGTGCAGTGCTAAGAGTTCACTCATCGTTGAAATTCTGCGCGATCATGGTAAATCCTTCGAACTTTGAGCTTTCCACTTCTTCTTTTTGTGGTAAAATTCTCCGCATAATCTCTGAAATTTTCAACACGATCGTAATTTGAACTAGGCTAGCGGCGGCATTGCTGAACCAAAGCTGAAGCTTTTCTCTTACTGGCGGAGCTCTTGCTCTTGCCGTGTGCGAATCGCTCTCAATCTCAAGGGTAAGAAGAACTTCCGTTCATTCTTCATCTTTTTTTTTTCTGAACTTGCCTAATTTGTCGATGATTAACTGTTGAGATGTTGAAAAATGAACAGGTTTGGACTACGAGTACATAGCGATTAATTTGCTCAAAGGAGAAATAAGTCTCCTGGTTAGTCCTTTGCTTTTCCTTCATCTTTTTCGTTGGATTTTGGCTGCAAATTATCTATGTATGTGATGAGCTTAGTGTTTTGATGTATTCTTTCGAACATGAAAGACTTTTTGAAGCTCAATCCGCTTGGATTGGTGCCTGTGCTCATGGATGGAGATACTGTCGTTTCAGACTCCCTTGCAATCTTGTTGGTAAGTTTCTTTGATTAAGATAGTTCTAACAGTAATTTATATATCTAGTATGGTGATTCATTGTTTGTATAATCTGAAATGTTAGTATTTGTGTGGTGCTGTGCAGTATCTGGAGGAGAAATATCCTCAACGTCCGTTGTTACCTCAGGATCTGCAGTTGAAGGCCCTGAATCACCAGGTCAATTGAAAGTTTTTGACACGATTTCGTACCTTTTGAATTTCATTAGTTACTTTAATAGGACCGAAATCCGAAGATTCTCTGTTTCTGAGAAACATATTTTGCATTTCAATAATACAGCCCTGCTAAGACCATTCATCTTATAAAGATTCACTTAGAATATGAACTGCACCAGAACCTCTTCCACTCTGGCTTCTAAGATTGTTGAGGCAGTTGGGAAGTAAAGAATTTATTACTTGAATATGGGGAAGGGGATGATTATAACTGCCCTAGTTACAAGGTTGCTATTAGTTGTGAGCTCTCTAGCTAGGGCTGTGGGTGAGAAAATTGATATGAGTACTTGAAAGGTAGAGACTCTAGTTTCTCCGCTGGAACAAGGATAGGAATATCTCTTTTGAGACTATTGGAACACAAACTAATTGCATTTAGTCAGGTGCATGATCAGCCTTATGAAATGGCCACATAGTTAGAGAATTAAATTCTAGCTGCTTTAAGAAATGTGAGTGGTACTAATATTTCCAATCTTGACAGAAGCAGCTCATTGCTCTTTACAACAAATTGGGTGCTCCTATCTCAATCAAGAGAAAAACATACAAGAAACGTAGATATCAGAAAATCATCCAACTCAGCCTGATTATATGTCTAATTTGTCTATTGGACCAAAGCAGAAAGTGTATTTTTATGAGACTTGCTTGAACTGAGTATGCTTAGCTTTGCTAGTCCCAATTCATGGTTGCAGTTGATAATGCACATTATAGGGGTGCCACTAAAGATAGTATTTATCCAGTGGAATGTTATTGAATGGTGGTGGTGCGCTTGTTGCATTAAGTTATATGTATTCACCAATTTACGTGCAGTTCACCAATTGTTGCCATTCTTCGTTCTAACTCTCTTTGTTGCTTACTCACCATAGGCAGCAAATATTGTTTTCGCAAGCATCCAGCCTTATCAGAATGTACCCATCATTGTAAGCATATAATCTCACTTTCAATTATGTGCATGTGATTGTCTTATTTTATGAACAAAGAAGACATCTAACTGTTTGTTTCCAAATTACAGGGGTACATTAAAGAAAAATTTGGAGCTGATGAGATGCTTTCTTGGGTTCAGCATCATATTAAACATGGCTTCGCTGGTAAGCTTTGACATTGATGCGTCTCATGCATAAACAATTGAGAAATTGTTATCTTTATGAACTAAAGTTTTGAGTGGAAGTTCTCCAAATTACTGAAATTGAGCATGGAAAATTGACATGATGGAAGCATTGGGAAAAGCTCTGGTGAATATCCTGTTGCAATATCATTCTAGTCGTGTTGAGTTTCTAATTTTCTTGATCTTGAATGTCCTATCCAAATGATAGAACAAATGCTAGAGCTGGAAAACATTTGATAATAGTATCCAAATGGCTGGATTTAGCATTCAGTTTTGTCTAAATTTCAGCAATATTCCTACAACTTTAACAGCATTCTGTCTAGCAGAGCACGAGCAAATTTTTTAATAGTTTTTCCTAATTGTGTACAGCTCTCGAGAAGCTTTTGGAGAAACATGCTGGGAAATATGCTACAGGGGATGAAGTTTTCCTGGTTTGTCGATTTTCTTACTGACACTTACCCTTTTCGCGCTTGGAAAATGAAGTATATATGTCTGGCTTGCAACTTAAAATCTCTATCATCAGCTCCTAATTTAAGAAGCAAATGTAAGACTAATACTAATTTAGGATCCTCAAAGCAGCGGAGTATCATCTGGATGCTATTGTTACATATGTTCTGTTTCATAAAGGACAACACTTGCGTAACTACTATGAAATCCAGTTAACTTTTATAGACTTTGTATTATTCAATAAAAAGGGGAAGCGTTGATCTTTTGGTATAAATATGCAGGCTGATTTGTATTTGGCACCTCAGATTGATACTGCTATTATTAGATTCGATGTTGATATGGTAGGTCTTCAGTGAAACCCGATCAAAGTATAATTTATTGTTTCTTCTTGAAGCAATTTATTGATTCAAGTACATCTTATATTCTTAATAATATCATAAGTTTCCTGGAGTTTATATATATAGGTCTATATTATATGCTAAATGAATTTCTAAACTAAGCAACTATATATGGTGGATAATTTACAATCTTCATATTCTTGCATGTATACTAAAAGGGCTTTATACTTGAGTTCCAAAGTTTTCTGGAAGGCGTCATGAAGTGTTAATTCTGTATGTCCTGTAAAGATTTTATTCACATCTTCGTTTTAGAATTCAGATTATGAATTTCCATTAACTTTTGTTCATGGCTTTCATTTCCAGTAAATTGCATGTTCCCATTTGTAAATATTGTCATGTGTATGAACCTTAAACTTAACTCTTAATACCTTCGGGTTTGACTGATGTTCAGAATGAATTCCCTACCTTGTCAAAGATCAACAAGGCATACAAAGAACACCCTGCTTTTCGACCTGCTATGCCTGGGAAACAGCCTGATACGCCACCCGAGCATAGAGACTGAAGGTATGATTCTTTTGAAAGAACTTATCGTTTACCATGTTGAATTTTGATATGTAGCTCCTGCAAATTAAAATAATGAGCAATTCTTCCCTTATAAGTCTTATAGCTTCTTATATACGACTATCTCATTGTGCAAAACATGATCACCCTCTCATTTGCCATCTTGAAATCAATTTTCTCAGTTTCTTGATATGAATCCATCCTAATTCTCTTATTTACCTCATCTTTCTCATTCTGAATGCTCCGGACGCACATTAACAAGCTTAAATTTAACTTGTTTGCAGAAATCAGCTCCAGAATTCACCAGTTAATGCATGTTTTCATGGGTAAGTAAGAGCTGTTGTTATTCAATTCAACGGGAAGAAAATTATATATGAAACGAGCTCTCCTTTACCTATATATATGTATGTATGTATAAACTTGGTGTTTGGACTTGTTTAGATTTGATATAATAATTTGGAGAATTCGGTTTTTCCACCTTACATTATCACATGGTGTCCCAATTTTGTAAAGAAGATTTAAATATATACCAAAGTTGTTTCAGTGTGTTATATGATGATAATAATATACATACTGTCAAAACTGCAACTATATGCAAAATCTTTCTTGCTGTAACTCTTTTGATGAAGAGAAATATCTTAGTATATATCTATCTATAATTGGGATTTCAATAGTTCAATTTGATTTTATCTAAAACCTGCATTCAAATAGTTCAATCTCAAATATATTTGGATCCACAAAGAGCCCACATGTTGCGCATTTTCTTTCCTTCTACAGTTTTCAACTTTATGATTTTGTCTTTTTCCCTCTTTTTCTATGAAAGTTCTCGTCACTTTATTTACTCGATATGAGGGCAGCAGCCGATCAATCATTATGTTGGTACCGGTTAGAAACACACAGAGGTACTCACAGAGCTCTGTACAGCGACAGACTCGATGAGCACAAACGCAGCGGAATAGTTTAGAACGAAAAACAGATCAAGAAAAATAAGAACACAAAAATAATTTGTGCAAGATATCGTGAGAAAACACACAGAGATGTTCACTGTAAGCAGCACTGTAAGTGCAACAATGAACACAAACGCAGCGAAAAGTTTTCAACGAAAAATTGAAACAGAAAAATACGAACCCAGAACTGGTTTGCGCAAGATATTGTGAGGATATCTTGCGTGCCTCAAGGCGAAACGATTTACTATAATTCACAAAGAATTACAAACTAAAATTGAGGAAAAGAACTATGAAAAATACTAACCCTAAAGCTAGTTTACTCAACTCACACACAACCTTTTGGATCTCTCTCTCTATTCTATGATTCAATCTTCTCCTCTCCAAAAAGCGTTACTCTCTTCTTCAAGAATTAGAGTATATATCTCTGAATTCTTCACGCTCTCCATCCCACGTTGCTCTCCATCCCACGTTCTGCATATCGAGTAGTGGACTCGGGCTGCGTTCTTCATCCCACGATCTCTCTAAAACATGTTTGACTAGGTCTTCTTCTCATGTAGATCAGCTCCACAAATATAGGAATGTAGTTATCAGATAATGGCCGTATAAGATATCTTCATTCCACATCAAGGCCCAATTGTCCAAGTCCAATATCCAAGCCCAAAGAATATCAATTGTCCAAGTCCAATATCCAAGCCCAAAGAATATCATGCATGATCCACCAATCTTGAATCCATCAAACCTGCACAAACAAACTCTTGAAAATAACAAGTGAAGAACCACCAAAACATAGGAGACTTGTAATCTACAAGTAGATTTCAACAAACTTCCCCTTTTTTACTTTCTTCACAAAACCACATAAATTCTAAAATGGATAACCACCAGAATTATGTAAAACAAATGCTAAAACCAAACATTCAAGTAGTTTATAGCATAAAACATCGTGAACAAAAAACTGTGCAGCAACAATGTCAATCTAAGTCGTCAAAATCACAAAACACGCAGAGATAAACAAAGTGTCTAGCACTTTAAATAAAATAGTCAACTCTGCAAAACACACAGCTGGATCAACATCTCACTTCATCAGCATCCTTGTCTTCATCATAAACATCAGCCAGCTCTTCTTCAGCATCTGCATCATCACCATCATCTTCCCCTTTTTGTGAAGAAAGCAGAAGATCAAGCTGCTGGTGTTGGTGTTTATTAGGGGAGACAGTAGTGTTGGTGACACAGTGACTGCGTCTTTGCAGGAAGCTAAGTCACATTGACAGTGGAGTTGACCATCTATGATTCGAAGGCATGGAATCCAGATGCTTGATAGAGGACGAAAGGTTTGAAGAATTTGGCTTGTGGAGCAGAAGGCGAAGGAATCAAAGCAGGATTTGAAGTGGTTTGAGTTAGTGTGGGTATAGATGTGAGAAGGACAGAGAAGATAACATAGACTGACAGAGAGAGAGGGGTATATACACAGATTTAAAGAGGGATGATATGAGAGACCTCGTATCACAATCTTTAAAATCGAAACTAAGATATGGAAAGAGAAAGACAAATAATTGAGATAAATACGATTGACATGAAGGTCAAACGTTGAGATATATCAACTATACCCCACAAAATAAAGAGAGATCCAAAGCAATAAAAACTTTCAAGGGAAGTGTTCCATCACACACCCCAAAACCATGTTGCTGAGCTCTGCATTGTAAAATTATGAATTATATCTGGCTAGATATTTTTTTATTTTTTTATTTTTTTTGTATGTACACCATTTTTCAAGGAGGCACTTATGCAGAGTCTTTGACACTGACTGTGCTCCAAGTTATATGGTTTTTTTTTTTTTTTTCAAATAAAGAAAGATATACTAGCCAGAACTTCGTTGGTTGCACAAGGCAGAATGCAGAGCTAGCAGCATCCACCTAACTTTTCAGATGGAACACATTCCGAGAGAGTTTCTAAGTTTAGAAAATCTCTCAAAGTCAAGGGGTTTCGTAAATATATCAACAATTTGATCTTCAGTTCGAAGGTACTTTACCTCAAGTATCTTCTTCTCCACCAAATCTCGAAGGAAGTGATATCGGGTGTCGATGTGTTTAGTGCGACCAAATTGGACAGGTTTCTTTGTGATGTGAATGGTGCTGGTGTTATCACAGAGTATAGTAATACCCTCCCCCTCAAGTTTATAGTCCTCCAACATCCTTTTCAACCACAACAATTGAGTAGCACAACTCCCCGCTGCCACGTACTCAGCCTCTGAGGTTGACAGTGTTATACAATTCTGTTTCTTGCTGTGCCACGATACAATGTTGTTGCCAATGTAGCAACAACCTCCACTAGTGCTCTTCCTTCCTTCCAAGTCTCCTCCCCAATCTGAGTGTGGATTTGCTAGAAACCTGGCACAATGATAGACACTAAACAAAATATTAGGTCGAGCTGAAGTTAAATATAACGAACTCCTTATCATTGAGTGGTACACAACAACATCCACTTCATATGTCAGAATTCCTCCAACAATGGGTTTGAAATGCTCCAACAACTCCCTTGATTTGGTCATGTGCCTAGAACAAGTACTATCAAAATACCAGGCTCCCCCTACCTTCGAGCTTGATGCTGTGAACACAACATTGCACACCATCTTGCCTTTACTCTTTGAGTCATAAACACCTCCAATCTTGCTTTTAGTCCCACTCTTTATCACTTTTTCTTCGAGCATCTTAACTTTCTGCTTCTCTTCAGCCAGTCTCTACAGTAAGGCTTAATGTGTCTAGCTCTGTGACTGTGATGGCACTTGAAAATCCTTCTTGATGTCTTCACGGGTTCATTTTCCTGCAAGTCAAACTTTGATCTAACAAATGGTTTTTCATTTGTTGATAGAACGTTAGAAACAATAGGTTTAGTCACCTCAACAAATCCTAAGCCTCTAGATCCCAACTGTGGTAAAGCAAGAACTTCACTTAACTTAGTAGAACCAGTATTCAGTTTGTGAAAGGTTTTCTCAGCTAGATCAAGTTTAACAGCTTGCTTACCTAGCTCATAATCTTTTTGTGTGAGCATTACCTCCAATCTTACAAGCTGGGCCTTGAGCTCATCATTCTCCTTGGTCAGGACCTCATTTCTTCTGACTTGCTTCTTGAACTTGGTCAGCAGCTCATCATATGAATCTTTAAGTTCCACCAATACCTGGAGTGAATCATCATCAAGCTCCAATTCCTCACTTACTTCATGTACAGGTTCTATAGTACTCGTTAGACAAAACAAATCAGAATAATCACTAGAATCATCACTGATCGATGATACTGTAGCCATCATTGAGGGATCCTCTATGGTGGGTTCTGGGGTCTCTGTAATAGGTTCAGCTATTTCATCATCACTTAATGATATGAAATTTACAACTTTACCTCTTTTTCTGAATGTGTTTGCACACTCATTAGCATAATGACCATACCCTCGACATTCATGGCATTGAATTTTGGAGTAGCCCCTCTGCTTGAACTGCTGTGGATCTGACACATTTCTTCTTGGGGGAACAACATTCCCTTGTGATGAACTTGGGAGTTCTTTAAGAACTACAGAGCTGCCAACTCTCCTATTTGGATCCGAATTGTTTTGAGCCCTTCCTCTACCTGCAAATCTGTTGAAATTTTTTAGCAAAGCATTTACCTTTTGAGTTAAAAGTTCCATGCTTGGTTCCTCCATGTCATCAAAGATGACATCATCATCAGCTTGTTCAGATGGGCTTGCTCGTGGTGGTGTGTACACAGAGCTAGATGATGAGGCTTGAAGAGCTAGACTTTTCTTTAGTGTGTATCCTTCTGATGCTTCCAGATCCATTTCGAACATTTTGAGGTCGTTCATCACTGCAGTAAACTCAAGGGCCCCAACATTCTTCATCGTAGTGATTGCTGTGACCTTTTTCTGGAACTTGGGAGTTAATGTGCGTAGCGCCTTTGACACCATCAACTTGTTGGGAATGGGTTCTCCAAGATCCATGCACTCATTAATATCCAAGATTTTGTTGCAGTAATCACCCACCGATTTGTCACTTTTCATCCGAAGATTCTCGAACTTTGTGGTGAGAATACGTACCCTTGTGTCCTTGACAGCAGTGTCACCTTGACAGTGGAGTTCCAAAATATCCCAAGCCTCTTTTGCAGACTCACAATTCTTGATCAACTTGAACATGTTGACATCCACTGTAGAGAAGATTGCATTAAGGGCTTTGTCATTGAAAGTTGTTGCCTCATTCTCTTCCCTTGTCCATTCACTGATTGGCTTTCGAACAGAGTCTCCCTCTTCATCCGTCTTCTTCGGATGTGACCAGCCATGAAGAATATGAGACCATGCTCTAGCATCAATGGATTTGATATAGTGTCTGACCCTTATTCTCCAAAATAAGTAATTCAAACCATCCAACACTGGACGTTTGTTGAACACTGTGCCGGTGAGATCCATCTCGCCGTACCAGGACTGTCACTCAGTGTATCGAGTGTCGGCTCTGATACCACTTGTTGGTATCAACCGGTCAGAAACACACAGAGGTACTCACAGAGCTCTGTACAGCGACAGACTCGATGAGCACAAACGCAGCGGAATAGTTTAGAACGAAAAACAGATCAAGAAAAATAAGAACACAAAAATAATTTGTGCAAAATATCGTGAGAAAACACACAGAGATGTTCACTGTAAGCAGCACTGTGAGTGCAACAATGAACACAAACGCAGCGAAAAGTTTTCAACGAAAAATTGAAACAGAAGAACACGAACCCAGAACTGGTTTGCACAAGATATTGTGAGGATATCTTGCGTGCCTCAAGGCGAAACGATTTACTATAATTCACAAAGAATTATAAACTAGAATTGAGAAAAAGAACTATGAAAAATACTAACCCTAAAGCTAGTTTACTCAACTCACACACAGCCTTTTGGATGTCTCTCTCTATTCTATGATTCAATCTTCTCCTCTCCAAAAAGCGTTACTCTCTTCTCCAAGAATTAGAGTATATATCTCTGAATTCTTCACGCTCTCCATCCCACGTTCTGCATATCGAGTAGTGGACTCGGGCTGCGTTCTTCATCCCACGATCTCTCTAAAACATGTTTGACTAGGTCTTCTTCTCATGTAGATCAGCTCCACAAATATAGGAATGTAGTTATCAGATAATGGCCGTATAAGATATCTTCATTCCACATCAAGGCCCAATTGTCCAAGTCCAATATCCAAGCCCAAAAAATATCCTACATGATCCACCAATCTTGAACCCATCAAACCTGCACAAACAAACTCTTGAAAATAACAAGTGAAGAAAGTCCAAAACATAGGAGACTTGTAATCTACAAGTAGATTTCAACACATTATTGACCAATCCTTTTGTTTTGTTATATTTTCTATTTAAAATAAGATTCCCAGTCTCCCTATACTCTATATATATATATATATATATATAGGGTAAGGTTCACATGCAAATAAATCCTAGTGTGAGAAGTGCGAATTATGCTTAAAACTATACAAAATCATGCTTACAGCTATACAGAATCATGCTTATGGTGCATTCTGTGCTTATTTATGCTTATAAGCACAGAATGCACCATAAGCATGATTCTGTATAGCTGTAAGCATGATTTTGTATAGTTTTAAGCATAATTCGCACTTCTCACACTAGGACTTAAATCTATATGAACCAAACTCTATATATATATATTTCAAACTTTACATCTCCCTATACTCTATCTGTACCGATTATCATATTATTATTTTTTTTTTTCAAACTTTACACTTTTTTCTTAAATATCATGAAGGACGTTTTGAATGAAATGCGTTAAAATTACCTTTTTGAGATGTCCTTTAAATATGTGTTATTACTAAAATATATATATTTCCACCAATTTTAAATTTTAACTTCAAAGTTGCAACGTATTTACAAACAAAGCCGTGTAGAGTCTAGTATTTCATTGTAACTCTTAACAACTTTACCTTTTATAAACTACTAATAATTTTAAACGAGTTCCAATAACTTTATTCAATAATTTTTAAAAATATGTGTGGATTCAAATTTACTAACACATATATGGAAACGAATGAAGTATTATTTTTATATTCAAATAATGTGTATGTGCAATTTTTCACGTTATGAAGAATGAGTAAGTGCAACTCACATTCAACTTTTTCACTCCAATAAATATTTAATTATGTGACGGCCCATATCATATAATTGTTGCATACAATTATTTTAGGTTTGAAGTACCTTTATGTTACATCTTGCAAACTGTCACTGACATTCTAATTCTTTCTTACAGAAAATTGCTATAAGAAAGAAGACAAAATTGCTAGGAAAAGAAGAGAAAATTGCTAACTCACCACGCACCCATTATCGATCGATATTTGGATCGTGAAGTTGCAATCTTAATTTGTTGGAGTAATTTTATCAAACTGTTGTTGTAGCTTGAAGCATGCACGCAAAAATACATAAAATATCCCAATTGGGATCCTCTACACCCATTTTGGTATTCCAATTGTGTATCTAATTTTAATTTCTACTAGTTTTATATATTTTTATTCAATAATTTTAATTTATAATAATTTAATTTAATTTTATAATTATTTTCTGGGGTTCACTCATTCAAATTAGGGTTTATAATTATTTTTTAGCATTTAATTTCAATTTTATTAGCTAAAATAGGGTTGATAAATCCAAAATGAGGGTATATTAATTTTAAAAATTCCATTTTTAGTTATAAATGGTTATTATGATATATTATAATATAACAATTTTTTATTTTTATAAAAAAATATTATAAAATATTTGAATATTTGGTATACAATTGGAATACAACAACTGGTATAGATTGTTGTAAAATATCAAATACGAGAAGAAAAGAAGAGAAACGGTAGTCAATGAGGGGAGAGACGGTAATTCATTATTCATCCAAACAATAGTTACAATAGGTATATATATAAGTATAAGGGGTAAAAAACCCTAATTCTATTACAAGTAATGTCCATAAATAAATAAGGAAATAATATTTATAACACTCCCCCTTGGACATTACGACGTGATCTTCATGCCTCGTTAAAAACCTCGCCGAAAAACCCTGTGGGATGAAAACAGTCGAGGAAAAGAGTACATGGCATACATATATATGGATTGCACTTGTTGCCTCATTAAAAACCTTGACTAAGAAAACCCAATGGGAAAAACTTAGCAAGGGAAAAAGAGTACAACAAAATTAGCCTTCAGGGCTCATAGACCTTCAGGGCCTAAACTATTGTGAAATATTTGCTCCCCCTGAAGATAATAATCTTCCAAGTCTACGCATTCCAATGTTATAAACATATTTTTCAAATGTTGACGTTGGAAGAGATTTTGTGAATAAATCTGCAAGATTATCACTAGAGCGAATTTTCTGTATTGTGATTTCACCACTCTTTTGGAGCTCATGTGGGTAAAAGAATTTAGGCAATATATGCTTTGTAAGATTTCCTTTTACAAACCCACTATTCATTGTGCAATACAAGCTGCATTGTCCTCATATAGGACAGTGGGAGAGTCTTTATTTATCGCAATACCACAAGACCCGCAAATATGTAGTATCATTGACCTCAACCATACACATTCTTTTGCGGTTTCATATAGAGCGATAATCTCTGAGTGGTTTGATGATGTAGTAACTAGAGTCTGTTTAACAGATCTCCAAGAAATGGCTGCACCACCACAGAGAAAAACATAACCAGTCTGAGATCTAGCATTGTGGGGATCAAATAAATAACCAGCATCCGAATAACCTATCAAATTCATGTCTTGATTTCTTTGATAGAATAAACCAAGATCTTTTGTACCTTGAAGATAACGAAGTATGTGTTTGACACCATTCCAATGTCTCCGTGTAGAAGAAGCACTAAATCTTGCTAGCAAGTTAACCGCAAAAGCGATATCTGGTCTCGTACAGTTTGCGAGATAAAGTAGTGCTCCAATGGCACTCAAGTAAGGAACTTCCGGTCCTGAGATTTCTTCATTTTCTTCTTTAGGTCGAAAGGGGTCCTTATCCACTTCAAGTGATCGGACAACCATTGGTGTGCTAAGTGGATGTGATTTATCCATGTAGAATTTTTCTAAAACCTTCTTCACATAAGTAGACTGGTGTATAAAAATTCCTTCAGGGAGATGCTCGATCTGCAGGCCGAGACAAAACTTAGTTTCACCTAAGTCTTTCATTTCAAACTCCGTCTTTAGACATGAGCTAGCTTCCTCAACCTCTTTGCGTGTTCCAATTATGTTTAAGTCATCAACATAAACAAAAATGATACAAAAACCATTTTGTGTCCTTTTGATAAACACGCAAGGGCATATATCATTATTTGTATATTCCTTCTTCAGGAGGAATTCACTTAGTCGGTTATACCACATCTTTCCTGATTGTTTTAAGCCGTACAACGACCTTTGTAATTTAACACTATACATGTTGCGATTTTCATTTTCCTTTAGTTGAGGAATTTTGAATCCATCAGGGATTTTCATATAAATATCAGTGTCTAATGACCCATACAAATATGCGGTCACGACGTCCATCAACTGCATTTCTAAGTTCATTATTGATGCCAGAGATATCAAGTAGCGGAACGTGATACCATCCAGAACGGGAGAATATGTTTGATCGAAATCAATTCCGGGTCTCTGCGAGAACCCTTGAGCTACTAATCTCGCTTTATATCTCACCACCTCATTATTCTCATTTCTCTTTCGTACAAATACCCACTTATATCCTACAGGGATAATATTTTTGGGGGTAAGTACTACAGAGCCAAACACTTTTCTTTTATTCAGCGAGTTGAGCTCTGCCGCAATTGCTTCTTTCCATTTCAACCAATCAGAGCGCTTCCGGCACTCAAATATAGTTTTTGGTTCTGGATCCAGATTATCATTTGAAATAGTAGAAGCAATTATTGCGGCAAATGTGTTGTCAACAACAATAGCATTTCTGTTATAAGTTTCTCCCGTGTCAATATAATTCATAGCAACTTCAATATTGACATCAACCAGATCTTTGACATTTCCCATATTATTGTGATCTGGGTGTTCCGCAATCCTAGTATTTTGATTAGTAGCTACATTTTCAGATGTACTAGGATTATCATCTTCAGGATGATCCTCTTCAGGAGGTTGATGGAGTGATATTTCTTTATTTGTTTTCATCTTTTGAGGATTTTTATCCTTAGCACCAACAGGTCTCCCACGCTTCTGGCGTTGGGGGTAATCAACTGATTTTGTTATTGACAGTGGAACTTCAATTCTTTGTGGTGCGTTCATAGCATGAATATGAGATTTAGTCACTCCTTTATGATCGGTAAATGCATTTGGCAAATTACTTGCTAAATATTGCAAGTTTATTATCTTTTGAACTTCTAGTTCTGATTCGTTAGTACGTGGATCTAAATAATGAAGATTCTTTTCATTCCATGTAATTTCTTGACATTCTTTTGAGATTGGGCTTTTGTCTCCCCCTAATGTCGGGAAATGATCTTCATCGAATATACAATCAGCGTACCGAGCTGTAAATTGATCCCCAGTCATGGGTTCAAGAAATTTGATAATAGACGGAGATTCATAACCCACGTATATGCCCAACTTTCGTTGAGCGCCCATTGAGGTACGCTTTGGTGGTGGTATTGGAGTATAGACTCCACAACCAAATATTCGCAGATGGGAAATGTTTGGTTCATTATCACGTACTAATTGTAAAGGGGAATAATCATGATATGCAGTTGGCCGGATTTGGAGCAAATTAGCAGCATGTAGGATTGCATGGCCCCAACAAGTAATAGGTAAGTTGGATTTTTGTAGCAATGGTTTAGCTATAAGTTTTAGACGTTTGATCAAAGATTCAGCTAGACCATTTTGAGTGTGGACATAAGGGACTGGATGTTCCACTTTGATACCCAAAGAAATACAATAATCATCAAAAGATTTTGATGTAAATTCACCGGCATTGTCCATTCGGATAGACTTTATTGGGTAATCAGGAAATTGAGCTCTTAATTCAATGATTTTGGCAATAAATTTTGCAAATGCTTTATTGCGAGTAGACAATAAGCATACATAACTCCATCGAGTTGATGCATCAATTAAGACCATGAAATATCGAAATGGTCCAGAAGCCGGGTGAATGGGTCCACATATATCTCCTTGAATTCTTTCAAGAAAGGTAGGAGATTCTAATCCAACTTTGGTATGAGAAGGTTGTACTATAAGCTTACTTTTGGCACATGCTTCACAAACAAAATCGTTTAAAGAAGAGAGATTTTTTATTGTATATTATGCCCAGTAGCATTATTAATTATCCGATGTATCATATTTTGCCCAGGATGACCCAATCGCTCATGCCATAGCTTTAAAGATTTTGAGTCTTTGAAATTTAGACTTAACACAACATGATTATTGGGTTGAATGTAGGTATAGTATAACCCAGAGGAGAATGAGGAGAATTTTTCAATAACTTGTTTGCGACATCCTATAGTTTGAGTTATGATTAAGAACTCATTATTGTTCTCAGTTTCGGTTTCAATGTGATAACCATTGAGTCGTATGTCTTTAAAACTAAGAAGGGTACGTTTTGATTGTGGATACAAAAGTGCATCATTTATGATTAGTTCAGTACCCATAGGGATTATCAAAGAAGCTCTTCCGGAGCCGACAATAAGGATATTGTCATTAGCAATAGTAGTTACGCTCCCCCTTTTTTCAGTAAGAGTTTGGAAATATTTTCGATCAGTAAGGATAGTATGTGTTGTTGCACTATCCACTAGGCACAAGGTACTCGCATTCTCCATGGGTTGCAAGTTTGAGAGATATAATTCTATAAGTAAAGAGGGGAAATATGCATTAAGAGAATAACGGAAAAATAGTGGATAAAACAATCAAGTACGTGAAAAAAAAAAACAATACTAAAAACATCTTGAAAGTGCATCAAAAACAAACTAGAGAACTAATATTGTGCATAATCCAGAAAATATTAGAAAATTCTAAAACGACACTAAATCAAATCATTCTTGATCTCCAAAATCTTCAAGTTCAAGTTGCATCAAATCGTCATCGTCGGCATTGAAAGTCATGTTTGCTTCAGGCAAACTGACATGGTGTGATTCGCCTTTAACACCTTTTTCCTTTTTGGACTTTAGCATCCTTTGATATGCTTCAACGAGGTGCTTTTGAGTGCGACATACGCGGGACCAATGGCCCTTGCACCCACATCTATGACAAGTTTTTGGCTCGTCTTTAGTTTGTTGAGATGGACTGGCCTTTTGAAAATGTGGTGCCTTTTCAATTTCTCTTTCATGATTTTGAAATTTCGGAACATTGTTATGTCCACGGCCTCGACCCCCTCAATGTGACCATCCTCGTCCACCACGTTGGGACCAATTTGCATGTCCCCGACCTCTCCCTCGACCACCCTTATAGGTGGTAGCATGTGCTTCAGGCACTGCTTGTGAACCAACTGGTCTTGCATTGTGGTTTCTCATAAGGAGTTGATTATGTTTTTCTGCTACCAGTAAAGCAGAAATAAGCTCAGAATGCTTAGCATAGTTTTTCGCCCTGTACTGCTGCTGGAGTACAAGGTTACTAGCATGAAAAGTTGATAATGTTTTTTCTATCAACTCATTCTCTTTAACTTCTTGTTTGCAGAGTTTTAGTTGTGACACAATGCGGTGCAAGGTAGAGTTATACTCAATTACGGACTTAAAGTCTTGAAAACGCAAATTAAGCCAATCATATTGCGCTTGAGGGAGAATAATAGCCTTTTGTTGATCAAAACGATCCTTCAGGGATCGCCACAAGGCTACAGGATCTTTTTCAGTAAGGTACTCATTTTTCAAGCCTTATTCAAGTGGTGGCGAAGAAAAATAAGTGCTTTCGCCTTCTGGGTGGAGCTACTTGTAGAATCAAGAACAATAATTTCACTTAGATCACATGAGGCAAGGTATATCTCAACATCCAAAGCCCAAGTTAAGTAATTGCCACCATCAAGGGCAAGCTCGGCGAATTCACGTTTGTTGATATCCGACATTTTCAAAAATTCTACAATGATATATTCAATAGTTTAAAAATTATGCATATTATAAACATATAATAAAGCAATCAAGTTATGCAACATATATCATTGATTTTGATTGATCTCGTATATCCAAGTAGTTGAAATTATATACAATACTAATCCAAATAATAGAGAATACAACAATTAAAGAAAACAAGCTCTAGCATTTTTTGTTTTTCAAATCAACTACACAAAACATTATCCCCACTACTTACGAAAACTACTTACGAAAAAAGAGAAGAGGTACTTTCATAATATTCAATTCCAAAGCTTTAACATTACTTCCAGATATCCATCAAAACAGTATATATAAATTTCTCATGCTTAATAACATTTTGCTAATCATCACATATATAATGTTTGAGAATAACACAGTCAGAATATATCTGTAATCATAGCAACATATGACGGTAAATTCTACATATAACTAGTCATGCCACAAACATTAATAATGCTATTTTAATATTGGCAAATCAAGTATTGCGTATTTGTGAATAGAGAGAACAGGAACAATACAATCATTAAACAATTCCTCAAGCAATCATTACGAAACAAATTTTCATAAATGGAAGTACATATAAACTTTCTTAATTTGCCGATTCAAACATTCAAACAAATTATCACATAAACCAAGGCACACAATTATTACATAATCGATGCTCAAATATATCACGCATGCGGTTTCGGCGATTCAAATTATTCGTTCTTGCATCGAAAAATATTTCAAAATTTACAATTAGGGTTCATAGTAATCGGAGAAAACTAAAATAACTTAATTTGATAGAGAAAAAGATTAAAAAAAAATTATAGCATCAAATCTGTGAGTTTTAATAATTCCGTAACTATGTATGTGAAACATTATTAATGTATCATCCAGAAAACAAGATATTTATTATCAAACAAAATCTTAATAAAAAATACTCAAATTCCCTATAGAAAAATAGAATACAGATCATAAAATTCATCTAAATTAACATACCTCCAAAATCCTACTCAGTTGATTAGAGCGTGCTCATAACATGTTGTAAAATATCAAATACGAGAAGAAAAGAAGAGAAACGGTAGTCAATGAGGGGAGAGACGGTAATTCATTATTCATCCAAACAATAGTTACAATAGGTATATATATAAGTATAAGGGGTAAAAAACCCTAATTCTATTACAAGTAATGTCCATAAATAAATAAGGAAATAATATTTATAACATGATATTATTCCAAAATATCCACATGTTGAGAACTGTTATGCTGGGCGACTATATTTGAGCGATTTGTGGGCGATATTTGCTGAATCATCATTTCTTTCCTTTCATAAATACTACGTATTCATTTTCGCTGCATTCCTTTTTTTTATTACTTTTTTTGTCCTTTCTTCTAATATATGTCTAAGGTCTACCCATATAATTTTTTTTTAAAAGGTCTATATAGTCCGTCAATTATACTATTTTCCGAAAATAATTTATTGTGTGTATTTTAGATTTAATTGTCTGAAACTCATTAGTGATTATGATTTCAGAAAAATATACCATTTTTCTGTATTCATTTAGATGATGAAAATAAATATTAAATTTATAAAAAAAATAAATCCTAATTAGAAATTATTAAACCCTAATCCAAAAATAATAAACCCTAATTAAAAAGTAATAAACCCTAATTGGGGATTTATAAACCATAATTGAGGAATTATAAACCCTAATTGGGAAATTATAAACCTTTATAAAAAAAACTCTAATATATTTAACCTAATATTTTGAAAAATACGAAGCAATTAATGGTGCTTACAATACCAAGTAAGTGTGAATATATACATTAATTAAATAGAGTATTGAGAGGGAAAAAAAAAGGAAAAGAAAAAGAAAAAGAAAAAGAAAAGAGAAAAGCTGTCTAGTATGTTAATGGGCCAGAAAGGAAATGAAATAAAAAACTGAAATTTTCTAAAGCGGAAAAGAGAGGGATAGTCTTCAGTGCCTACCTTTGCAATGCAAAGTCTTATTAAACCACCCACGTGGGCTCTTCAAAATACTGGTGTTGTTTTGCTTTTTTGCTGCGTGGTTTTATAAATTGATTAGAATTGTGGGGCCATTAGCGAGCCACCACCACCACTCCCTATTTGAATTTGCAATTCATTTTAGTTGCAATTCATTTGAAACTTTAATTAATTTTAGATTATACTCCCTTCATCCTACATAGTATTAAATAACTACATTTTGACTTTTGACTTTTGACTTTTTCGTCACGCGTTTCCATCAAAATTTAGTACGAGTTTTACTAAATAGAGGACAGAAAGAGTATGAATGTTTATTTTAATTTCAAAAATATTAAATTAGTTCAAAATAAGCCTAATATGTAATGTGTTTTTACGATTATGATATAAAAGTAAATACTAACTAGAATTGTACTCCTGTGTTGTCGGAAAATAATTTTTAAATATTTTATAAAATAAAATATAACTTCAATAATTATATACAAAAAATAAAATAATATAAATTTAAGTGTTCAAATTTTATGTTATAATTTTAACATGCATAAGAATTATTTTTGAATATTGTAGGCATTTATTAATGCAAATAATTTTAAAGTTGTTGCTAACTCCGGAGTTTTAATTAAGAGACAACTCTTTTTATACCCATCTAACATAAGGAATATCAAATTATACCCATCAACATAAAAAATACAAATTATACTCATTTGGACCAAAATGTCCTTAATAAAATGACTGACTGGTTTTTTGACTTTTTATTTTATTTTTATGTCTTTTTTTTGAATTTCTTTTTACGCTTTTTTTTATTTTATTTTTGACGTTTTTCCGATTAGGACTTTTAGCACCAAATAGTCCAATAGTTAAATACTCCCTCCATCTCAATTCAATAGTCATGTATGCGATTTTGAGTTGTCCCAATTCAATAGTCATGTTTCCTAAAATAGAAAAAAATAGCCCATTAATCATCCCATCATTCACTCACCTTTCAACACGTATTCCAATATAATTCAAATTCTAAAAGTTTAAACTATCAGAACTTGCTCATTTGTTCTCTGATTTTTATAATTTTTATACCAAATTAAAGGTCTTGATACGATCTTTCATTTAGGATCCAATATCAATATGTTTTTTATATATATGATGCTCTGTTTTTAAAATAATAAAATTTATACTAACATATCAAACAATACACTTTATCTCTAAACACATTTTTCAAAATCTTATGCCAAAAAGAAACAAGACTATTGAATTGGGACGGAGGGAGTAATTTTTTTGGTTTTCTTTTTGAATTTTTTAATGTCTTTTTTGAATTTATTTTTTCAAATTTTACTTTTTTTTAAAATATTAATTTATGATGCTTTTTTGGACTGTCCCAATAGTTGCATAAACCCTGAACAAAAACTGGGACTATTATCATCAAATAATCTCAATACGCCCAAACAAGATGGATAAATCCTAATTCAGAAATGGAACTATTGAGACTATTAGCACTGAATAGTCCCAATAGGCCCAAAACAAGTTTATGAACCCATAAATCAGAAATTAGACTATTTGAACAGTTGGCACAAAATAGTCCTAATACGCTCAAATAAGATGAAGAAAACTTAAATCATAAATGAGATTATTAGAACCAAATAGTCTCAATATAAAAAATAGGACTTCCGGCGTGGTGGACATGCCGGATATGGCGTGGACGCTACAGTTGTTGATGGATCGGGCGTTTAGAGCTTCGGCAGGGTGAGGCAGAACGGAGAATATCAAGCGGGAAGGAGGAGAGAGAATTTTTGGTTTTTAGAATGAAAAATAAAAATGTGAATATAGGGTTTTGTATTTAAAATTCAACTTGGGATGGTGAAAAAAACGTAAAATTTTTAAAAAAAACCAAAAAAAATATATATATCCAACTATTGGGACTATTAGCCCCAAATAGTCTCAATAGTTCTAATGGGAAAATAGTCATAAATTAAAAAAATATTAAAAAAAATCAAATAAAAATGTAAAGAAATTTTTATTAAAAATAAAATAAGTCAAAGCCAACTCATCAAGGGAATTTGGTTCGAAAATGCAAAAATTTAATGTTAATGGGTATTATTTATATTGTTTAAGTTGGTGGATATAATTTGACATTTGTTAAGTTGGATGAGTATATATAGCATTATCACTTTAATTAATGTTAATATAGTTTTAGAGTGAAAATTTAAATAACACTATTTTACTTTAGTATATACTATAATAATAGATTACTACATAATAGTATTACTATTTGGAAAAAAAAAAAAAAAAAAACAAAAACAAACAATGAGAAAGAGTATTAGTTAAAATTATCTTCATATGTTACTACCTTGGGTTACTTAAATTTTAATAAACAAAAATAAAAAATTTCAATTAATTTTTTTTTTCATTCTCACTAATCCACTAATCTAGGATCAACTATTCGATCGGTGTACTTCATATTTCACTAATTATCAGAGGATGCCGAGCAATTCGACTAGATTATCAAAAATCAAGTAAAATTCATTTTTATTTTCACTAATCCATTATTACTGGACTTCATGTCTCGCTAATTATCTGAGGATGCCGACTAATTCGACTAGATTAGTGACTATTCAACCAAAATCTATTTTCATTTTTGCTATTCCACTCATCTATGATCGACTATTCAAGTAGTCTTCAATTGAACCATAATATAAGTTTATTGTATTTCAATCGTATTAGTTAACTACTCATTTGAAGCATGTTATAAGTTTTGGTATCATAAGTTCATTATAGTTGAATCGTATTATTATTATTATTATTATTATTATTGAAAAACAAAAAGTGATTTCACTTCATTAGTGATTAATCAAGTTGAATCAGTGGAGATCCTCTGATAATTAGTGAAACATGAAGTCTACTAGTCGAAGAGTCGATCCCAAATTAGTGGACTAGTGAAAAAGAAACTGATTTCACTCCATTGGTCACTAATCAAGTGGAATTGGTTTTGATCCTTCAAATAATTAGTAGAACAGGAAATCCACTAGTCAAAGAATCGATTCTGAATTAGTGAGTCGATTCTTACAAACGCTTAATTAAGCAATAGTGGAGATTATATGACAGAAGGAAAAAAGAAATACGTAAGTAGCATGCTACTTCAATCATCCGAGCGTGACCCACAGACTTTAGTCGACCACTAAAGTTTGGCCAGTGTACTAGGGAGGCGTTTATTTTGAGTGATTAGGCCTAATTGACTAATTTTATCAGGCCAAATCATATATTTACTTTAAATGATTAAAAATAGAGGATATCTCAAGGCCCACTATTGGCTCGTACTTTATCCTTTATTTTGGTACTATTTATGGATTGTGAATCTTACCTAAACATGTGGGATTAGAATAGTCATATTCCATCATATGTTTATCGCAAAATTAGTCGATCCCTTAATTAATCTCATCCCTCAAAACAAACGTCCTTAGGTGTATTAATTTTAATTTGAACACCCTTTTGTTTAATTATCATATTTAATACTAAATTTTGGTTCAAGAAAAACGATTGGCAATATTTTAGACCATAAGAGCTAATTTCAATTACATTGCAAACAGAAAACCAAACAAAATTAAATACATAAAATGTATGAAAATCTACAACATCACTATTTTTACAAATTGATTTAAAGTTTTAAATGCTCCAAGTATGAAATTATATATCAGCCGGAACAAGACAAAATATTCTGTCAAAATTTTGAAATAAAAAACCAACAATTGTAATAAATTAAATTATATATTAAGTTAATTTAATTTTAATAGTATCCTTAATTTACAAAGATTAGATTATAATACAACATTGTTTAAAATAAGCAAGACAACTTTAAATCTCATTGTTGAAATTTTAAACATAATTGCGAACGTCATAAAAGAAAAACCACGCTAATAATTATCATATATTCATATATATTGTGGTTAGGCAAATTCAAAATATATAATACATATTAAAAAAATCATAAATTAAACGGCATAATTAAATAGTACTATATATTTTTTTTGAAATCTAATCTAATACTCTCTCCCGCTCACGATTTATGAGTTCTTTCTTTTCAGCACCGGAGTTAAGATGTGTATTTAACGTGTATAGTGTAATGTGTGTAGGGTTGTGATGTGGTTTATGTATTTATGGCATATTTTAAAACTAGAACATCATAGATGCATGAAAACATATCCATGTTTGATTTTAAATGAAAGATCGTATCAAGACCTTTAATTTAGTATAAAAATTATAAAAATCGAATAACAAACGAGAAGCATGATAGTTTAAACTTTTAGAATTTAAATTATATTGGGATACGTATTAAGAAATAAGTGGATAATTATGAATGATGAGATTTAATTAGAGAATATTAAGTATAATAAGAAATTTATTAATTGTACTATTAATAGAATAATTATTTTCCAAAAAAAAAAATCAAAAATTTTGAGACATTTCAATAAAAAAGGAGATTAAGAAATCGTGAGCTCAGAAATAAAGTAGTACTACTGTAATTGAAAACTATTCCTTATAAAATTAGGGTGTGTTTGGTGGATAGGATGAACCAATATGAGGTGAATCATCTTGGTTCATCTAAGTGTTTGGTACCGAAATGAAATAAATTGGAGGGCCCGAGATGAAGCCCAAGTCCGCTGCTATTTTACTGTTTTCGCTTGTTAACTCATCCGACGTTTTGGTCGGATGACTTCAACTCATTCGAATAGTAACACAACATTTTCTCTCTTTTACCATTTTACCCTTATGTATTTATACGATTTCAAATAATAATAATAATAATAATAATAATAATAATAATAATAATAATAATTAATAAATAATAATATAATAAAATAATAATAATAATAAATAATAACAATAATAGTATTAATTATAATAATAAAAATAATAATAATAATAATATAACAATAATAATAATAAATAATAATACTAATAATAATAATAATGTAATAAAATAATAATAATAATAAATAATAACAATAATAGTAATAATTATAATAATAAAAATAATATCTCAATAATAATAATAATAATAATATTTATAATAATAATAACAATAATAATAATAATAATAATAATAATAATAATAATACAGAGTAATAAATAATAAATAATAAAGGGTACTATTTATTCCCAACGATAAAAAGTGGAATCGGTAGGGGTATTAATAAGGGTAATTTGGTCAATTTAAATTTTAATCTAGAGTTTTTCAATTTGTACCAAATACAATATGATATCATCCGAGTCTAAATTTTTTGCTACCAAATGGAGAGATAAATGATTCATATTGACACTATTCATATGAGTCATCTTGAGATGAATCATCTTTCCTCATCTTGAGATAATTATCAAACGCAACCTTATAGTTAATGAAAAAATAGGGGCAATTGAACAAGTGTACATGTGGGGTGTACATCTAGGGGGTGGATTGGGGCGGGTTGGATGGGATTGGGGTTCTTAAATTAGCCTGCAAATGACAGAATAAAATATTGAAAACAACTTTCTAACATTGGGAGTGGTTTCAACATGCTGCTTATGCAATGCAAAAGTTTGCATTCAAGAATATCCCGAGAGAGAGAAGAAAAGAAAATTTACATTAATTAATCCCGTAAGGAATTAATTAAAAGGCTTCTAGATGCTGAAATCCCGAAATTCTTTTATTCTCGCTCAGCTCCAGTACTTCACAGGCGGTGTGGGCACGCCGCTTGAACTTCCAGCAGACCACTTCTTCTTTTCTTCAGTTCCAGCTTCAAAACCTCTTTTGAAATAGCTCCAAAATCGCCCAAAAATCATCTCTCCCCTACAAAAACACATTATTTCACAATTAATCCAAATCAAGGCATTATCACTCAAAATGACATCAAATTCTACCAAAATATTCAATAAATAACTAGAGAAATAATGCCCAATCAAACTCCCCCACACTTAAACAATGCTCGCCCTCGAGCATAAAACCAAATAAGAGAAACACAGTAGACTAATTACTACCAAACTTGACTCAAAACATTTAAACGAGAATTTAGCAATAGTTTAATGAATAAAAATCATGGTTAGGATTAAGATACAACCATTCAAACCACTAACCATTCTTCCAATCAAAATACATATGCAAATGCCTTTCATTCAAGTCAAAATCATGCAAAGTCGATCCAAGCCTCACGAAGTTCACTCCAAGTCTCTCAAAGAAAATAGGGACAAATATGAAACTCTCAACCACAACTTGAAAACTTTCTACCATAAGTTTGCCCATATGTCAATATCTCCACCGCAAAAATTAGAAATTCATGCACAAATCAATAGGTCTTTTTCAAGGTCGTAATGGGGCTAGGGTGCATAGGTAGGATAAACAAGAATTTGGAAAACAAATAGGCTCATAAAACTGAAAATATGCAAGCAATTAACCTAATAACCTTCAATTAGCTTCAAGAGTAACTCTACAAAAAAACATCCTTGATGTGTTGTGCTCCAATCCAAAATATAGGGAACACAATACAAAATTCAAAGATAACAAGCTCTTTTTTTTTTTCTTTTTTTTTTCAACCTTTTTTTTCTCTTTTTTTTTCATTTTTTTTTCAACTCTTTTTTCCCGACTCATATCTCCTCAAAAGTAACTACATTTCCCCCTTTCTTTCACTTTTTTTTTTCTTCACTTTCTTTTTTCAGCACATAACAATCCCAGAATGAATAGAGTATTTATCTCAATATAAGTCAACTACTTGCATATTTTTCAATGGGACAAAAGAAGGCTAAAAGAAAGGCTAAAGGTTATATTTGAGTGAGCTTCAATTTTCAAAGAAAAATGATAATAAAGCACAAAGGGGCTCACTAGGGGATAAGATATGGTGGGAGGTAAATGAATAGGCTAAGAAAGGCTTAATACTAAATGCCTAAATCATTTTCATGCAAGAATCTCAAAAAACAGTTTCGATTATGGCAACAAGGCAAACCAAGCATCAAGAAGTCAAGTGCGAAACTCTCAACAAAGAAACAAAGAGCATATTATAATTTTGCGCACAAGGCTCAATCCTCACAATTTAAGTAGGTTTTGAACAAGTGATCAACTTTGCATTTTTTCTCATCCAAGAACACACGTAGGCATATCACACATATTTATCATGAAAGAAAACAACCAAACATTCACAAATCAATCTTAATCCTTTCCACTTAAATTATCCATCTCACAGTTGCCAAAGACTTGAAAAAAAAATGACTCTCTCTTCTTTTTTTTTTTTTTTGAAGGAAATCAAAACATGGAAAGGTAAAAATATCCCCCACACTTAGATAATACAATGTCCTCATTGTATAGGAAGATAAAATAAAATAAAAAAACAAACAAAACCAAACTATAAACATAATAAAAAAAATGAAAAATAGAAAACTTCCCTGAATTGCATCATTATCGTGTGGTAAGAGATTTTGCCTTGCGTCCAGTATGGGCACACTGCTCAACGAAATCTGTTCGCAGCCTTGATGGAGATGATGTTGACTGATCTTTGGACCTTTTCTTCTTTTATTTTGGCCTCCAAACTTCACGAATCTGCCAAACAATTTAACAAAAGAAATAAGTAACTTACTCTTTTTTTTTTCTTTTTTTTTTAAATGAAAAAATTATAAATGAAATAAAGTAACAAAAAACTCTTGGGTTGCCTCCCAAGTAGCGCCCTTATTTAAGGTCTTAGGCTCGACACAATTTGAGCTCCACGATCAAGGAATTTCAGGTGATGCCAGATTGTTCCCCTTGAAAACGGTCAGCTTCATCCATTCGATATTGCTCAAAATCCACCCAAGGATGGCTCTATGCAAAGCTCCAACCAATTTTTCTTCTTGCCGTATGCAAAGCTCTTTGATTGAAGGTGTGTAAAACTCCTCCACACTTGTACATTTCAGATCTTGAGGCAATGGCTTCAAGTCTGACTTTGGAGCTTTCATAGCGGAGTACTTCAGGTTCTCAGGATCGGCCGGTATGGGCATACTTCTCGATGGATTTTGAGCAGAAACTTCACAAGTTGAATTCGGCTGCGTGATCATCCTTGGAAATTCCTTATCAGCCTTTGTGGTTGTATCTTTGCTCGTTAATCCACTGAAAAGAACATGCTCAAGCTTGAGCTCTTCAAGGATCTCTTTCTCATCTTCCTCTTCCATGTTATCATCAACCAACCTAGAAGGAAAATGTGGTGGAATTAGTGATTGAGAATTAGAAAATTCAGAATCTCCACTTACCTTCGACGAAAGCTTTTCAAATTCTTGCGGCTTTTCATGGATTTTATCATTCTCAAGCTCTTGCTTGATCAACACGCAACCACTCAATGTTGTTATAGAGTTGACATACTCCTTGGAATTTATCTCAGGTTGAGACAAGAGTTTGCCATTATTCGTTTGAAGCTCGTTCACTTGAGTGGTTAGTTGCGTGATCTGTGTACCCAAACTGCCCAATGCAGCTTGTGTATCTTTTTGGAATGATAGTTGACTTTGAGCGAGACTTTTGACTATTTCACTCAAATCTGGTTCTGGGCTGTGGTCGGTATGGGCATACCGGACGACTGGCGTCTGATTTCCCCATCTTGAATATGAATCGTTCCAAATCCTCATTTTTGCTCCAGAGCCAAAACATGCTTGCTTAGCTCGAGCTACGACAAGTCCTCTAACTAAAGAAGTCAGAGCATCAATCTTGTCGTCCACTTTCAATCCATGTGTTTCTTCCGCTCTTGTGACCGGCTCATACCATCATCATCCTCATCTTCGTATTGTTGATCATTGGAAACCATATCAATGATGAGTTGCCTTGCTTCATTTAACGTTTTGTTCAACAGAGTTCCTCCACAAGCAGCATCAATGATTTTCCTATCAAAAGAAGACAAACCACGATAAAAATAATTAGTGATCAATTGATATTCTGAAAAACCGTGGTTTGGACATTTACGGCACAGTTGTTGAAATCTCTCCCAATATCCAGCTAAACTTTCCCCTCTCTTTTGTGTAATGCTACTAATAGCTATTCGTAAATTTGCAGCTCTAGATTCGGGAAAAAAATTATGCAAAAATTGCTCCTCTAAATCGTTCCAAGAACTGATGGAACTAGGAGAGAGATCAAACAACCACTCTCGAACCCTTCCCTGCAAGGTATGAGAAAAAGTTAGTAACTTCAAATTATTTTCAGAAAAACCTTGCGGGCGTAAAGTAGAGCACACTAAATCGAATTCTGCAAGATGTTTATGTGCACTCTCTCCAGGTCGATCACCAAACTTAGGAAGTAATTGGATAAAACTCGGCTTGATTTCGGAGTCTCCATTAATAGTTGGCAAAACGATACACAAAGGTCGATTGCTCCTTTGACAACGTAACTCCTTAATCACCCGATCTTCCAGCTTTGGACCTTCTTTCTCGACCATATCTTCAAGTTCTATAGAAGAAAAAAAAACAAAAATTAAATAAAAAAAAAATACAAGTCAAAAATTTAGAAAAAATACTGCTTAAAAACCAATCCCCGGCAACGGCGCCAAAATTTGGTGCGTCGTTTTACACCAAAAATAATTCCAACTTTCGGTCGGTATGCCCACACTGCTCAGACAGTGGTAAGCAAGATCGTCTCCCAAGGGATCGGCGAGATTTCTTTTAAATTTCCAACTGCCAAAATATGAATTTTTATTAAACTAATTACGAAAATAAATTAAAAAATAAATAAACAAAGAAATTAAAAGACACTTTGATTTTTATTTCAAACAAATTAAAAGACGATTCTGGCAGCAGACAAGTTCAGCCCTAGCTCAATTATTCTGATCCTCGATGCAATGATAACTCTAATTTAATGCAAACAAACCAGTTATGATCACCGAAGACGCTTCTGACGCGATCTTATTTCTCCATAAATTCTCGATAACCAGGAAGACGCTTCACCAGTTATTTCCCTAATCGACTGACAACCGTAAGAGACGCTCTATAGATTTAATGATTCGACAGCAATAAAAACTAGAGAAACCCGATTCAAAACCGATAAACTCTGACGCAGGATTATCAAATTTAGACTGTTATTCCCTTGACTTAAACAAGCCAATTTACCACTAATTAAATCTAACCACGATTACGTATGGCCGATTCAATTGGCTATAAATTAATTCCAAACCACTAAATATTGCGCACTACCTAGCCGCATGAAATAATTCATAAAAATAAACACAGAGAATAACAGATGCAAGCATATAAATCAAAGTATAAGAACATATTAGATCTCACAGAATAATCTTGCCAAGACTTCACTGTTTTTGCCGGAATAAACAAATTAGCTAGAAATCATAAACAAAATAAAACAAAAGTAACGAAAGAAGAAATAATAAAAATATGAAGAAGAAGGCGTGAATCAATGTTCAGCCGTTCTGCCCCCTTTTGATGTTCAGTACGTGAGTCTCCCCAAAAGTCTTCTCAAGTTAATCTAATAACTAATATATATAGTGCTAGGAAATTTCCTTAAAATAAGGAAATAAAATCTCTAAACCTAATCTATCTAGGAAAGCAATAAATAAATAATATCTAATAATATCTAAAAGTATATTAGCTAAATAAAATACTAAAAATCACTATTACATTAATAACAAAAACTTGTGTCAGCCGGAGGCACCGTGCGGCCGGACCCAAAGTGCCAATCTTTATACAGAAAAGTGTCAATCTATATGAATAAAAGTGCCAATATTTAACATAATTATTTTACGAATAAAATGACAATTTTTAAAAGTGTCAATCTTTATACAGAAAAGTGTCAATCTATATGAATAAAAGTGTCATTGTTTTAGCCCGGCCGCACGGTGCCTCCGGCTGACCCAAGTGTGTCCCTACATTAATTAATCCCCGTAAGGAATTAATTAAAAGGCTTCTAGATGCTGAAATCCCGAAATTCTTTTATTCTCGCTCAGCTCCAGTACTTCACAGGCGGTGTGGGCACGCCGCTTGAACTTCCAGCAGACCACTTCTTCTTTTCTTCAGTTCCAGCTTCAAAACCTCTTTTGAAATAGCTCCAAAATCGCCCAAAAATCATCCCTCTCCTACAAAAACACATTATTTCACAATTAATCCAAATCAAGATATTATCACTCAAAATGACATCAAATTCTACCAAAATATTCAATAAATAACTAGAGAAATAATGCCCAATCATATGCTTAGCTTTGCTAGTCCCAATTCATGGTTGGAGTTGATAATGCAAATTATAGAATTATAGGGGTGCCTCTAAGATCGAGATAGTATTTATCCAGTGGAATGTTCTTGAATGGTGGTGGTGCGCTTGTTGCATTAAGTTATATGTATTCACCAATTTACGTGCAGTTCACCGATTTTGAATCATGCTGGGAAATATGCTACAGGGGATGAAGTTTTCCTGGTTTGTCGATTTTCTTACCGACACTTACCCTTTTTGCGATTGGAAAATGAAGTATATATGTCTGGCTTGCAACATAAAATCTCTGTCATCAGCTCCTAATTTAAGAAGCAAATGTAAGACTAATACTAATTTAGGATCCTCAAAGCAGTGCTGTATCATCTGGACGCTATTGTTACATATGTTCCGTTTCATAAAGGACAACACTTGCGTAACTACTATGAAATCCAGTTAGACTCACTTTTATAGAGTCTGTATTATTTCATAAAAAGGGGTAGCGTTGATCTTTTGGTATAAATGTGCAGGCTGATTTGTATTTGGCACCTCAGATTGATGCTGCAATTATTAGGTTCGATGTTGATATGGTAGGTCTTCAGTGAAACCCGATCAAAGTATAATTTTATTGTTTCTTCTTGAAGCAATTTATTGATTCAAGTACATCTTATATTCTTAATAATATCATAAGTTTCCTGGAGTTTATATATATAGGTCTATATTATATGCTAAATGAATTTCTAAACTAAGCAACTATATATGGTGGATAATTTACAATCTTCATATTCTTGCATGTATACTAAAAGGGCTTTATACTTGAGTTCCAAAGTTTTCTGGAAGGCGTCATGAAGTGTTAATTCTGTATGTCCTGTAAAGATTTTATTCACATCTTCGTTTTAGAATTCAGATTATGAATTTCCATTAACTTTTGTTCATGGCTTTCATTTCCAGTAAATTGCATGTTCCCATTTGTAAATATTGTCATGTGTATGAACCTTAAACTTAACTCTTAATACCTTCGGGTTTGACTGATGTTCAGAATGAATTCCCTACCTTGTCAAAGATCAACAAGGCATACAAAGAACACCCTGCTTTTCGACCTGCTATGCCTGGGAAACAGCCTGATACGCCACCCGAGCATAGAGACTGAAGGTATGATTCTTTTGAAAGAACTTATCGTTTACCATGTTGAATTTTGATATGTAGCTCCTGCAAATTAAAATAATGAGCAATTCTTCCCTTATAAGTCTTATAGCTTCTTATATACGACTATCTCATTGTGCAAAACATGATCACCCTCTCATTTGCCATCTTGAAATCAATTTTCTCAGTTTCTTGATATGAATCCATCCTAATTCTCTTATTTACCTCATCTTTCTCATTCTGAATGCTCCGGACGCACATTAACAAGCTTAAATTTAACTTGTTTGCAGAAATCAGCTCCAGAATTCACCAGTTAATGCATGTTTTCATGGGTAAGTAAGAGCTGTTGTTATTCAATTCAACGGGAAGAAAATTATATATGAAACGAGCTCTCCTTTACCTATATATATGTATGTATGTATAAACTTGGTGTTTGGACTTGTTTAGATTTGATATAATAATTTGGAGAATTCGGTTTTTCCACCTTACATTATCACATGGTGTCCCAATTTTGTAAAGAAGATTTAAATATATACCAAAGTTGTTTCAGTGTGTTATATGATGATAATAATATACATACTGTCAAAACTGCAACTATATGCAAAATCTTTCTTGCTGTAACTCTTTTGATGAAGAGAAATATCTTAGTATATATCTATCTATAATTGGGATTTCAATAGTTCAATTTGATTTTATCTAAAACCTGCATTCAAATAGTTCAATCTCAAATATATTTGGATCCACAAAGAGCCCACATGTTGGCGCATTTTCTTTCCTTTTTCAATTTTCAACTTTATGATTTTGTTTTTTTCCCTCTTTTTCTTGAAAGTTCTCTCGTCGCTTTATTTACTTGAAAATGAGTGCAGCAGCCGATCAATAATTATTGCTCTCTGAGAATTGTTACTTGAAAAAAAGAACGAGTCCTTTTATTTTGTTATATTTTCTATTTAAAATAATACTCCCTCGGTCTCCCTATATTCTATATGTACGATTATCATTTTTTTTTCAAACTTTACACTTTTTTCTTAAATATCATGACAGACGTTTTGAATGAAATGTGTTAGAATTTCTTTTTTGAGATGTCCTTTAAATATGTGTTATTACTAAAATATACATAATTCCACCCATTTTAAATTTTAACTTCAAAGTTGCAACGTATTTACAAACAAAGCCGCGTAGGGTCTAGTATTTCATTGTAACTCTTAACAACTTTACGTTTTATAAACTACTAATAATTTTAGACGAGTTCCAATAACTTTATTCAATAATTTTTAAAATATGCGCCGATTCAAATTTACTAACATATATATGGGGAACGAATGAACGAATGTAGTATTATTTTTATATTCAAATCATGTGTATGTGCAAATTTTCACGTTATGAAGAATGAGTAAGTGCAACTCACATTCAACTTTTCACTCCAATAAATATTTAATTATGTGACGGCCCATATCATATAATTGCTGCATACAATTATTTTTGGTTTAAAGTACCTTTATGTTCCATCTTGCAAACGGTCAGTGACTTCTAATTCTTTCTTACAGAAAATTGCTAGAAAAAAGAAGACAAAATTGCTAGGGAAAGAAGAGAAAATTGCTAACTCACCACTCACCACTCACCCATTATCATTTTCATATTCATTTTTGCTTCATTCCTCTTTTTTTATTACATTTTTTGTCCTTTCCTCGTCTAATATATGTTTACCCATGTATATATTTTTTAAAAGGTCTATATAGTCCGTTAATTATACTATTTTCTGAAAATAATTTAGTGTGTGTATTTTAGATTTATTGTCTGAAACTCATTAATTAATAGTAGTGATTATGATTTCAGAAAAAAAAATCCCATTTTTTTGTATATATTTAGATGATGAAAATAAACATTAAATTTATAAAAAAAATCCTAATTAGAAATTATTAAACCCTAATCCAAAAATAATAAACCCTAATTAAAAAGTAATAAACCCTAATTGGAAAATTATAAACCCTATAAAAAACTCTAATATATTTAACCTAATATTTTGAAAGATACGAAGTAATTAATGGCGCTTACAATACCAAGTGTGAATATATATATATATATATATATATATATATATATATATATATATATATATAGGGGAAATAGGCAAAAATAGCCACTTTGAGATAGTAAAGATAAATAATAG